>JAOXYD010219120.1:0-19230 GCA_028565735.1 Pinacopodium congolense
ATTAGGTATAGTAGTTTTTAGCAACTAAATTTGGGTTTGATAAATCTGTTTGACTCAATGAAAGACATTAATTCAAAAGCTAACTTAAAATAAGATTCACATTTTGAGGTCATTTCATGTTTTTCTTAATTTTCTGTTGTCTTTAGAATCAACAAAAGTATTTAACATGGATAGAAGTGCACAACAACTTAGCTTAAGAAAACAACAAATTTAATTGGTAAATATGACACAAAATATTCTTCCAATCAGGTCGAAATTCCCACTACTTCTTCAACTTGCCTTAGTTTTGAGTGGTAGAAGTGTATACTTGACTCCATCATTCGCCAACTGGTATTGGTTGCTCCTCCTCAAGTGTTGGGCATTTACATCAAACTGCCATGGTCTCCCAAATAATAAATGATAGACGTCCATATCAATAATATCATAATACACCTCATCCTTATATTTTCCAATGGAGAATGGAACTTTGCACCTTTCTGTCACCTCTATTTTGTTTGTTGCCATCTTAATCCATCCTAAGGTATAAGGATTAGGATGTTTTTCCACAGATAACCCCAATCTCTTCACTTCTCCTTTTCCAATGAAGTGAATGTAATAAACATTATATTACAATATTCAAGATGCTTTATATATGCCTAAGGTAGATACAACTTATATCCTATTCAATGGAATGTCATTGGCCCATCTTGACACCAAAGGATAAGTCTTGGCCACTAATTACACCAATCACATGCACATATACCTACATCATTGTTGGCCCTATATGACACTTAAGAGATATGAATTATGTGTTTAAAATTTTCTAAATTCTTACCATCTTAGAAATCACTCTAAAATAATTCAAATGTAATGAGAAAAATAGAACAATGTATTTCAATTAATATATCAATATAATTTAAACCAAAAACAAACTTGTAAAGTAAAGAGAGTAGGGAAAGAGATTGTAAGCCAAATTTATACTGGTTTGACAAAAAATCTTTTCCTATATTTATTTTCGAAGTCATACTTGAGAATTTTACTAATAATCAATATGCCTTGGAGGTGAAGAGGAATCCTGAATAATCTTTTTCAATGGATAACAAGAAACCTTTTCAATCTTCTTTAATAGATGAAGAGCAACTCTAAACAATTTTTTTTCAATAGGTGAAGAGTAACCCTTAACATTAATCTTAAGCTAAAACTAATGTTTACAAAATTAGACTAAATAATTCAAGATTCAATCCAGTTGACTCGAAATCAGTGGTTAACTAGTCTAATTTGGTATAAAAGCTGTTAGATATGAAAACTGGCTAGTTACTGATTTCAAAGATTGATTAACCTTAATTATTAAGAACAAATCTTTATTTCTATCATTTCTTATGTCGTTCAATTATTTTCTGTTAATGTTATCGCTGAAGTCACTATTGTTGGAGCCTAAATTTCACCAAAATACTCCTTATTAGCAAAGGAATTAAGAAAAGAACTCCCCCAAAGGAAGAAATGAAGAATAAAAAAGAAATAAATGAAGAATAAGTACTCAGAGTGGAAGCTGATCAAACAATAAGGGCTTTGGGGAGACTTGATCTTAAGCGAAAAGATAGAGCCTTTAAGGTGATAAGATGATTCTACTAAGTGATTAGGCAAAGAAAAAAGAGAGACGTGACGTTTAGTTGTTGTTTATAGAGAATGCCATCAAAGACGAGCATAGGGGGTGGGGGGAGGAGAGAAGTATTTTCTTCTTTCATTCTTGAACATGTTTCAAGCATATGTGAGAGTTATATGTGGGGAATAACAACTAGGGATAGACCATTAAAACTACCACCTAATTAAAAAGGCTATAAAAGAGAGAAAGAAATGATATTGGAGGTTTTGTTAATGAAAGGTAGTGAGAAATAAAAAAAGAAAGTAAAGAGCAATAAAATATCAATAGCATTTCACTTTGGTATAACAACTGATCCAAGGAGGGACCCCTTCACTTGATCCCTTGTCTATATAGCCATAAAATCTCTTATTCTTCTAATGAGAGAGTTAGGGAAGTTATAAATAATGGAAGATGATATTGTAGTAGTAGGAAGGCATAAGTGCTAAAAGAGTTATTGCTTGATTATAATCCTAATCTTAAGGGAGAAGATTCTATGCTATGAAGCATCCATCCCTCTGATTTGTCTAACAATTTCTCGTGTAGAACTTTGTTTCACTCTCCTTTCCTAAAAGTGTCATGGTATAAGTTAGTGTGGTTTGACCAAAGGAAACCCAAGACAACCTTTACCTTGTGGCTGACTATTTTGAATAGGTTGTCCACAGTGGACAGGTATAAAGATGCAGGAGGAGCTTCAACAACCTGTTATCTAGATGATAGACTAGAGGTGTCTAAAGAACACTTGTTTTTATCAATGTAGTTTCTCGACTGTCATATAGAAAGCCATTCAAACACTATGCAGACATTATTACCCTATGGAGGATTGACAATAAATCATCATTTGGCCTACCTTCCCTCATCACTTGTTTAAATTGGATTATTTGGTTTTTAAGATAGCTTTCAATTATTATGTTATTCTCTATAGAGGGAGAGAAATCTCAGGAAGTTAAAAAATCAACAGGTAGAATATAAATTGTTTAAGTAAAGAACTCACTCTTAGATCTATAAACACCTACTTGTTTTGGTGGACCAAGGAAATTTCTTAGGCTAAGTGAAGTAAAACTGGATGTTGCAGAGTTCAGGAGCTAACTAGATCAACATGATGCATGAGAAAAGGTTTAACACATGTAAATGAGGGTAAAGAGAAGAAAGGTAGTTGCCTTGACGAGGGTCGACTTAGTGTACTTTCAACGTAGACTTGTTCCTCTGCTATACTCAATACCTATAGAAGAGTTATCAAGCATGATGGTGGTTAAATGTTTGCCATTGTATATTTGTATCTTTATTTGGTAGATAGCATGTTTTCCATTGTATCCTTTTACATGCTCCCTTTTGTTTGATTTGAAACACTTTTAAGTATAACTTTTTTATTATTTAATTAACTTAATTTTATCTTTAAAAAGGATTGAGAGAGAGAGAGAGAGAGAGAGAGAGAGAGAGAGGCTCTGTTAATAATGAAAAGGAGGTGAGCAACATATGAATGATCAATATTGAGAGAAAGAGAGTGAAAAAAGTCAATGAATCATTCAAAAGCCAGACAATTTCTTGACTAAAATATTTTTTGTTTTAAAAAATATTTATTAAAGCCTCTTATAATGTTCTACAAGGAATATCTAGAGAAAAGATCTTGAAATGCAAATTCTCTTCTTTCACTTAAATAAATACATACATACATATATATATAATTATATATATTTTAATTGTATTTTATTAAAATATTATGAGAAGTATAATATCAACTATTATTAATTTAAACATTTTACATGAATTTTAATTATAATTAGAATTTTTATATTAATATTTTATTTTTATTTTAGTTATAAATTTTTATATTATATCTTTAGTTATTTTATAATTTTTATATTTATATTTATATCAATTCTACATCCGTTTTATAATGGTTTAATGTCAATCGAATATTTAAACTTTAAACTTTAAACCTTTTATTTTACAAGTTTAATGTCCGATCTAATTTTTACGACATTACCTAAAAGCCATGATAAAATACAAATTAATATCTCTCACTTGAACATCTTAATGATCTAAGGCCAAACTAACACAATATGAAAATAATAAATGCACACTTAAACTTCTCAAAATCAAAATCAACATTCACAAAACTTCTCTCACATGCTTTAATCTTATACCCGATTCACAAAACTTTGTTGATTCAATTGAATACTTTAAAACCTTTTAAAACACCTATTTATAAGTTTAGAAATTCAAACTAGCTATTTATAATCGTAAAGGCAAAAGTATACCTATTAGACACAAGAAACTAGTTATTGTAGATAGTTGTAGGGACTACTGGTTAACTAGTTGAGTGCATTGGTCGACTAGTCTAGTAACTCCATACTAGTCAATTAGTCTAATAACTAGTAGCATAGATAACATTTTCACCTACACTAGTTGACCACTTACATATATTGGCGATTAGTCCCTCTAGAAAATACATACTGGTTGACTAATACTTACAAAAACATACATTGGTTGACCAATAATCCTAAAAATCATATTTCAACATTTCAAAACTTTTTTTTAAGTTTTTCAAAGTTTTCAAAAATATTTTCAAATCATTCAAAACAATTATTTTTTATTATAGCATAACTTAAACAAATATTAAAGATTCTCCAAAGTAGTTTTAAAGACCAAGACTCTTTCTTTGAAATAAAAACCAAATATGTCTTAGCCTATAGAAAATTATATGCAATACAAATGAGTAAGTGAGCCCTTACACAATTGAAGCACTCAAACAAGATTTACACAAATTCATGGTTACAAAAATCAACCTATATACTACCTCATTTGCTCTTGATGCCTTATTGCAAATTTGCTCTTTATGTTTATTTCTATTAGATTATAACTTCCATTCAAATGCATTTTCCACACTATTTATATCTTAAAAGTTCAATAAAAACTAAATAATTATAATAATTGTATTTTGTCGTCGTCAATTTTATAAATTAAAACCTCTTTTGGTTCAACAATCTCTTCCTTTTTGATGATGACAAAAGATGTGATATTAGATAATAAAAAACATATAAAAGACAAAACATATACATGGAAATATAAATGACTAGCTCCTCATAAATCTATACATCATGTAATCATAATTCAAACGACTATTCCCATTATCTAAATTTATTTAATATCACTCAATTTCTCTCCATTTTTAAATCATAAAAAATCTATATATGAATTCATAGTTAATTCTCAAATTATGCATGATCACAATGAATTTTCATCAATAATTTCTAATTCTCTTCTAGAGTATATGATGTCTACCCTCCTTAAGTTCATGTATCACCAAAAAAGTAACATAATGTCCATATGTGAACCATCACATACATAACATGTATAAAAAGATCTAGTATCATCATACTTTTGACCCTATATAAAAGTATCCAAAATCACTATTATCTCTTTCTCTCTCTCTCTCGGTTAAAAAATCATATAAGAAAAATACACATGTAAAAAAACTTTCATTCTATTTTACTCTCTCCGGATATATTCAAACAAAGCTTTCTCTTACAAAATATCTATGCTAAGTCAACATTGTCAAATACTCTCAATATGGAATAAACTATATACCTCTAATTATTACTTCATTTTCTTTTCCTTACCTGATTTAATAATGTACTTACTTGATTTGCTCATGTGAGGCTCTTTATGATTTTTTTGAACCAAGATACCTTACTGGTTACTCAGATGACATTCATTTGATTACATCTTACATTTTATTGAACCAAAAGAGATTTTAATCATGGATTTTAATGATGACAAAATATCTTTGTTGCTAATGCTTTAGTTTTGTGTATTGAAAACATAAGTAAAGGTAAGATGTTCAAACTTGCATGTGTTGTAGACCAAAGTTAGTGTTTTAAGTGAAGAAAATAATAATGATGGAGCAAGCATTGATGAGAAAGATCAAGTACGAAAGATGAAGATAAGAAAGATCAAGATTGAATAGGTTTAGATTTGTATTTTTTGGTTGTAAGTATTGCTTGGTCTTACCAATGCTTGAAAGGCTAAACTTTTGCATGATTATTTACATTTACGATTTTGGTTAATATTCTTAGAGTTTGGTTAAGATTGTTTATTGTATTTGCATAATAGGTTTGGTTTGAAGTTTGCATGTTGGTATAGAATTTTACAAATAAAAGGAGATTAGGTATCAAGAGGAATTTTGGTAAATTGGATCCAAAGATTTCATCTTGATATGTCAAAGTATTTTGGAACTTTTTTTATGTTTTTTAATATGATTCAAGTCATGTTTGATAGGAATTTTGGTTTTGAGAAATTTAGGAAAAGTTTGAAATTCTTTGGAAAATTGTTTAAACTTGTTTAAACTTGTTTGAAGTTGTTTAAGATTGTTTTATTACTATTGAGTATGGTTTTGTGAGAAAAATTAGTTTTAAGAATGATTGAGAAAAATTGGAAAGTTTTTTAAAGAGATTGGAAAGTTTTAAGCATGAAAATTTCTATAACCAAGGCATAATTTGCATTTGAATAAATTGAAACATTTTTGGTAATAAAAACAACCTTGGAAATGATTTTAAAACTTTTATGAGTTTTTTTTTCTTATAGTGAAAAGAAAAGGTTTTGGTATATTTGGAAATGGTTTTATAATTAGTTTGATATGACAAGTTTTCAAAGTGATCTTAAATTGTCGTAAACTAAAACAAAGTTTTTTTTAGCTTAATTGCGATGTCTTAGTGTTCAATTTTTTTTTAAAGTTACTTTGAAATTTTTTTAACCAATTTGGAATTGAATTAAGATATTTTAAATTCATTTCATTTAGTTGTAGAGCTTAAAATCGATTCTACAAAACCATAGGTCAAATAGTGCTTGGTGTTTGGTTGATTAGTTGATTGTTTTTAAGTATTAGGTTGACCAATGTTGCTTTTTAATTGGTATCAGTCAACTAGTGTGAGAGGGTCAATCGACTAATGGTCGGTTAGCATATGTTGATCGAATGTTATAAGTAACGATTAGTAGCATCTATCTAACGAAATTGTAAGTGTGTGTAATGTCTTTTTTGTACTTTCAATGACTAGTTAATTTGAAGAAGATTACAAATAGAGGTTTTAAGTGCTTTAGAACAATATTTATGCATTTATGATGATTAAAAAGCATTAATTAAGATTTTGGGTTGGTTTTGTGTTAAATGAGTTTGAGAGAAAGGTTTAATGTTTTGATATTGCATTGGTTACTTTTTAAGCCCTTTTTAAGTATTTTTTTTTTTGTTCAAGCAAGTATTTAGATTTGTGTATGCTTGATTTGTGCTTGACATATTGGTTTTTAGGGGCTTGTGTATTGAGATAAAATTGTTAAGAATGATTTGGTTAAGGGGTTACTCTTCACGTTGTATAAAGAAATATTTTATTATTAGGTTCCTCTTCACCTACTTGAAAGAAGATAGCTATGAGGTTTCTCTTCATCCCTTTTGAAAAGAAGATTATTGTAAGGATTCCTCTTTACCTTAAAGAAGAATTGATTTAGTGAAAATCTAATAATGTTGTTAAGATTGGATGTAGGCTAAAGATTGGTTAGCCAAATGTCTATAAAAATCATTGTGTATCCTTCCTTCATATACTTTTTTAATTTATGGATATTGTGGTTATTATTTAATTGCTTGAATTTTATTTATTTATATTAAATTGGAACATCATTTGTATATAGGTTGTATTATTGTTTAATGACTTCATATTTTAGGAAAAATCGATTTAGGTAGTTTAGGCTTAAAGTTTAGAAAGATTTTAGAACACTCAATTCATCCTTCTTCTAGGTACCATTAGGGCTAACATGTGGTATCAGAGTAAGTCTTACTTAGGATTAAATTTCTAATGAAATTAGTGAGAAAAAAATTAAATATGACACATTTGAGTGTTTTGAATAATTTATATAGTCTAAAGGGACTAGATATGCATAAACCTCCTTTGTTTAATGGAACTGATTTTTTGGCTTAGAAAATTAGAATGAAAAATTTCTTAATGGGTTAAAATTTAGATTTGTGGGAAGTTGTTTTAAATGGACCTTATGTTTCTACAAAATTAGTGGATGGTCTAAAAGCCCCTTATATTGAGGATTAATGGGATAATTATAAAAAGGAATTAGTTTAAATAAATGACAATCTCATGCATATCTTATTTTATGTATTATATAGACGTATTTTTTTTTATAAATTTCAATTTGCAACTTGTCTATTGAGATTTGGTGTAGGTTGGTGGATATTTTTGTAGGTGGCAATAAAGTTAAAGAAGAGGAGAATGAGCATTTAGAAGAAGAAGTAGCTCTCACATGCTTTATAACTAATGAGGAAGATGGGGTACTTTTTAACTCAAATTCTTCCAATGTTAATAATGATGATAATGATGCTGATGTTGATGATTCATATGATGAGTTAGTTAAGTCGTTAGAAATCATGAGCATGAAAAGGAAGAAACTTCCTTCCAAATATAAGGGTGAATTAAAGCAATTGAATGTATGTAGCTTATAAAATGAGAGATTGAAGAATGAATTGCATGCTATGGTAGGGTCTAAAAGTGTAGAAGTTGCAAAACATGATGACAATAGGAATAACTTGTTGCATGAAACTGAGGCATTGATCTATCAATGACCTCAAGGAATCATTATCAAAATTCACTAAAGGGAGTGAAAAGTTAACTAATGTGGTAGGAGCTTAAAAGAGCCCAAATGATAGGCATAGCGTAGGATTCACTCAAAAAAGGGTTTCTACCAATGCCAAGATAATTTTTGTAAAGGGCAAGAGTTTAGGTGAAGAACATGTCTTAGGACCTTATTAGAAAATGTTGATTTACTTCAAAATCCCATTATAGTTAAATCATCATGTATTTATGTACAGAGTTAGATTCAAAACTAGGAGGAATGTACGTTATGGTAGAAAAAGACATAACATCTATAAGAATGCATAACTTAAAATGATGCATTTTGGCCTTAAGTAAGGCAAAGAGGTCTAACATATTCTCATACTCCCCATATGCATATACACAATACTAGGAGCATATCATAGTTATATCTTATGAAACAATCTCATCAAGGAAAGAACATGCATATATTTAAGCCTCATGAAGAATATAGTGAAAAATCTCATTATCATGCTCCTCATATGCATGCAAATGAATCTAGAAACATATTTCATCTATATTATGGCCTAAATTTCATCAAAGAAGAATATTTAAAGTTAAAAGACCTATAAATTCATTTAGATCTCATGTTAGATTAAATGTTCTGTTTCGTGGTCATAACCCATTCATCCATGTTTATCAGAACACACCCCATATACATTCAAAGGCATATCATTATGATAGGACATAAGCATATGTGCATAAAAATTATAAGTTTCATCATGCACATTTGACATGATACTTTTGTGGCAATTTTAGGCATATTGAAAAGTTTTATTTTGATAAACATAGGTGTTTTAGAAAACCATTAAGAATATGGGTAGAGAAATGTATGAAAACTAATTCCCAAAGACCTAAGTCCATATAGGAACCTAGAATACATTGATTCTTTATTTTGTAAGTCAACATCATTTGATATTCAATGACCGTCAAGCAAAGAAGTAATAAAATGATATCTCTAACATTTTTGTGGAAAATTAAATTCATCATGAAACTCTCACATGAGCCAACCACTCAAAAACATTATTGAATTAAGTGAGAAGAAGAAAATGTGGTATTAAGTAGTGATGAAAAAATGAGGTACTTGTTTAGTTTTACAATGATAATATTTTCAAATTTTTGCTTCGCATATATTTATTAGCATATACTTAATTTAAGAATGTTGACTTTAGTGTACATGTTTTAGGTAGAAGGATTTGTACGTGTTTCTAGGGGGAGTTATTGAAAGCTACCCTATGAACAAACTAGAATGAATTTTGAAATTCATATCATTTTGCAATATTTTTAAAATTATGCATATTTTTGAAAATTTTAAAACATGTATAGCTTTCTCTTATCTTATCATATATTTTGTAATGCATAAATTTTAGGAGAATACATCATTTAGAGTATTTCAATTGCTTTTTTATACGATTCTAGGAGAATTTATGTGATAATAAAAGTTTTACGTAGGGGGAATCAATTTTTAAATCATATTGAAATTATAATTCGCATTATTAATGCATAATATATGATATATGATATTAATGCATTATTAATGCATAATATATGATATCATTAATGCACAAGTGGTTTTTTTTGAACTTTTCAATAACAAGTGGTTTATAACAAGTGTTTTTACTAAAAATTGGCAATAAGTTTAAATTTTGGCATCAACTTGATTAACATTTGGCATCTTTTCTATTCTTTTTGATGATGTCAAAAAGGAGGAGAGATTTCGGTGATATTAAGAAGAGTGATAGGTAAAAAGGGTGTGAGTAATAGTATTTGATAATTTCATGAGCATTATGATTTGCTTTGCATATGTGTGCTTTGTATTTTATATTCCCTTCATGTCATATGTTTTGTTATCATAAAAAATGTGGAAAAAAGTCAAAAGATAATGGTGGTATATAACAACGCCATTTTGCTCAAGTTTAAGTGTTATTTTACATTTGGAAACCTAAGATTTGAAGTTTATTTTAGACCAAAAATGATTTAAATACCCTAAGAAACATATTATGGTTTTTCTCATATCCTAAGTACCATCCAAAATTATAAAAAGGAGAAGTAACAATGTGAAAATGGTGGAAGAGAAGAGAGTAAAACATGTAGGGAAGACCCAAATTTTCGAGTTAAAGTAGTTAGTTTTTGTTTCTCTTTAAGTTTTGATTTTCATTTCTTTTATTATTTCTTTACATTGAGTTATTGATTTGTAAGAAGCACTCAAGTTTGATTGAAGAATAAGGATTACAATTGAGATAGAACAAATTCAGTTTTACATTCACCATTTTTTTTCTTCTTTTATATTGACTTTTTACTTTTCATCAACGAATATGTGTTTTTTCATTATAACATTTTTTTCATTGTTGAATATTTGTGCTTAAATTAGTTTAGTAGGGATTAGGAAAGTAGATAGGTTATGATTGCATGATTGGAAGATTTTTATCTAATTAGGTGATTAAATTATCTTACTCAAACTTATCAGTTAAGTTAAATTGTTAAATAATTAAGGGATCCATGACTATTGGCTTTTAATTATTGAAAAATTAATTAGGTAACATGATTGAATTTAGAAGTGGATCGAGCTCTTAAGTCTTTTGTGAGGGTTCTTATATATAAAGACTTTGGTTTTAATCTTCAATTTTATGCCTTTTATTCCAATTTGTTTATGGAAAAAGTAAATAAGTTAAGTTTAAAAGCTAAAAGGTACTTTTATGACCATTGATAATATCTTGTTTACGAGAAAAATGCTCTAAATCTATCTAACATTGAATTATAATAGTTTGATTAGACTGTTGAAATCCAAAACCTTAATTAGACTTATCATTAGTGAAATTATAGATTCATTAATTCGTGTTTAGATTGAACATTATTTATTTATTTTAGTTACTTCATTTTTTTATTACTTAGTTAATTGAAATTTTTTGGATACTAAACACTATTTTACCTAGAACCTACAATTAGATCTCTATGAAGACGATGTATAGTATTGACAATTTTATACTACTTGTTAATGAGGTGCACTTACCTATGGAATTAGATTAAGATTAGGAACTGACTCACAAGTACCTCCTTTTTATGTATCACTAAGTGCCATTTCATTTCTTTCCTCTCTTAGTTAAACAATGTGTTTAGGTGATTATGCTTTCAATATTAGAGATACTTTTGAAATCCATTAATGTATAATACACAACTTGGTGTGCTTTTGGTACCTATACTAATTTGAGTCCTTAGGGGTAAGTTGGTTTCATTTCATTCCAACCTCTTGACGTATTATTCCATCTTCTTTATTTATTATAAAAATGTCATTTATCATGTGTAAAATATCCAAAAAAAAGTGAAAAATCATTGGTGCATTAGTCTTATATTTATATCCATGTTATTGAACTAAGGGAGGGTCTACCCATGTTTTGATAATGACAAAACAATCTTACTGCTAATGGTTTATTGTGTTTTGATGTATTAGAAATATAAGATTGAAGAAAATGTGTTGAGAAATGCAACTTGGGGCATTGAATCTAAAGAGATGATATTTGAAGTTTAAAGTGTTAAGTAAAGGCTTAAAGATCAAGATATAGATTTTGAATAGGTTTTTCTTTGTAATGTTTGTTATAAGTCATTTATTAATCTTTTTAAAGTATTTAAGCACTCAAAATCATGAATATCCATTCATGTTTAGAGTTTATGCATATAGGTTGTATAATCAAGAGGAACTACGTGGGGGAAAGTTTTAATATAATATTTTTGATATATTAAAATCTTTTGGAGAACTATTTTAAACTTTGTTTATTAAGTTTTATGAAAAAGAAGTTTCTTATATGTTTTGGGATAGTTTAAATGTGTGAAAATATGTTCAAAAGTGTTAAAACAAATCTAGGGAAAGATTGGGTGACCAATAATTATTCAATAGTAAAATAAACTAGTCAACTAATGGAATGGGCTAATTGAGTAGTGTAATAAAATGATCAATTAGTGCATCTGATTGATCGACCAATGGGCATAAGATCCAAGTACTAATGACTAGTTTTAACAAAAAAATTATGTTAAATGATTTTTAATGCATTATAACGTTAACAAATGACTAGTTAAAGAAATTTCACCTATAAATAGGTGTCTTAGAGTGTGTGCTATATATCAACTAGTATCTTATTGAATTATACTGAATCAAGATGAGTATTATGTTTCATTAGAAATTTAACATTATGGAATAAGAATCAACCATGTTATTAATTCACAATTGTATTTAAGAAAATCCATAATCAACTAATAATTATTTAGTATCAACTACACTAGTTTTATAAACCATATCAAGGTACACTAATTAATAATTAATTAACCATTAGAATAGTTAAAAAATGAGACATCTTAAATAGTTACTAAAAAGTCACCAAAATTTATATACCTGTTAGTTTATAAGTTTAATGCATTTTCATATCAATTTGATGACAATTTAAGGTACATTTGCTCCAATTTGATGCTAAAGTGTTTAATTCTCCTTTGGAATGATGTGCATTGCATATTGAAGTTAGAAATGTGAGAAATATGGAGAAAATATACTGAGAAGTTTGAAATTTAGAGTAAAACGACAACCTAACTGTATTGTTATTTAACTATAAAGACTTGTGCTTTACTCTTTCTAGGGACTTAAACGATGGGGGTTAATAATGTCATTTAACTCCTTTCAAGAATCATTTAAGTACTTGTCTAGCTTTTTCCAGTTGGATCTTTTTCTTCTATTGGTTGCAACTTGTCCAACTTACTCTAGACATATAAAAGAAGCTTTAGAGATTTAGTCTAGTGTTACCTTCTTTCTTCTCTTAGGTTAGGTTTTTGTTTTTGTTTCTTTTTCTAGTTTTTTTCTTTGTATTTTCAAGTTATATTTAAGTATTCTAGGAGTTTTTTTTTAAGTTTATTGAAGGTTATATAACACTTTGGAACAACATTTGGTTAAATATAAACCCTTATTTCATGTATTTCATACCATTTATTCATATATGTTCAAGAATATACTGTTCATTTTTTAATTTGAATTTCTTATGTGTGTGTATATATATATGATGTTTTAATATGATTTCTGGCTAAGTTTAGGCTTTTAAATGGATTGAATGAGTTTTTATGACATGATTGAATGATAATCCTTGTTTATGTGAGTTCTTAAGGCTTGTCTTAACTTGATTACTTAAGATAAGATGTAAGATAATTAAATATCCAAGAAATCTACTTTAGTCATTAGAAAAATCAGTAAATAACATGGTTTAAATCAAAGATCCAAGAAATCTACTTTGGTTAATCATGAGGGTACTAATTTTGAATATGGAATTTATGATTAGAACTTCTTGAACTTTAAGCCTAATCCCTATTAATAGAATGAATAGCCAAACTTCAATTTAGGATCATTGGATAAAAGGCATTATCTTAACCATAGTAGTGTCTTGATTTAGTAAAGACCCTAGATTAGGCATTTCAATCCTTTCCATAACTTAATTAAGCCATTTAAAGCCTAATCCTTAGCAAGTTAGTCAATTTGGTAATTCTTAATTCAATTTGGAATCTATAGCAATGTTTGGAAGCTTTTAGGTTAGTTTTTTTCTTTTAAAGTTAATTTAATAGTTCTACATCTTTTAATTTAGTAATATCGAGCTCTCTAGATAATTGTAATTCTATTGCCTTGGTAGTTACCCTATTCCCCATGAGTTTGACATCCCAGAGTTATAAAAATTCTTTACTTTATTACTTATTGATCAGTATACTGCCATATTATTGGTTTTAAATTGAATTTGAGTTGAATGTTAATTTATTAAATTATTTAAACTTTTTTAGTATTAAAACAATCAATGACAAGTTTTTTATGTTGTGTTTAAGGTACATTTAATGACAATTTGCTCCAATTTGATGACAATTTAAGGTACATTTACTCTAATTTGATATTAAAGTGTTTAATTATCCTTTAAATTGATGTATATTGCAGATTGAAGTTTGAAATGTGAGAAATCTAGAGAAAATATACTAAAAAGTCTGAAATTTGGGGTAAAATGACAACCTAACTATACTGTCATTTAACTATGAAGACCTGCGTTTTACTCTTTCTAGTGACTTAAATAGTGAGGGCTAGACAACGCTGTTTAACTCCATTTAAATGCCATTTAACTACTTCTCGAGCTTTTTCTAGCTGGATCTTCTTCTTCCATGGGTTACAACTTGTCCAACTTGCTTCAGCTTGCTCCATACATATAAAACAAGCTTTAAAGATCAAAATTTTTAAAAAAAGATTTAGGTAGAGAATTCAGATTTAGTTCTAGCTCTTCTCCTTTCTTCTCTTAGGTTAAGTTTTTGTTTTTGTTTCTTTTTCTATCTTTGTTCTTTGTAATTTCAGGTTATTTTAAAGATTTTTAGGAGTTTTTTAAGTGATTGAAAGCTGTGTCTCACTTTGGAACAACATTTGGTATAATCTAAACCCCCTTTATCACTTATTTCATTCTCTTTATTCACATATGTTCAAGAATTTATTATTATGGATGAATTTGATTTTTTTTGCATATATATGATATTTTAATCTAAATTTATGTTACAAACAGGTTCTTAAATGGATTGATTGAGCTTTTACAATATGATTAGATGATAATATTTGTTTATTTGGGTTCTTTAAGCTTGTTTTATGATGACCACTTAAGATAAGATGCTAGATGATTAATGTTAGTGGTCAAATTGATTGAGTTTTAATGGATAAATTATTGAATTATGACCCTTAATTCAGTGCTTAATTGTTAAATTTATGTGTTATTATATTTAATTTGCAGGATGGAGTTTAAAGATGGAAATTATAGCAAAAATTATAAGAAATCACCCCATTTTAGTCCATTAATGGCATCATACCAGGGTCACATTTATGGAAGAACTGGGTGTCATTTAAGGATTTCGATATGCGTTCATTAACGACATTCTAATACGGTGCCGTTATAGTTTGGCAAAGGGATTTTGAATGCATCAGTCAACAATATCCACTCCAAATTTCCAAGATTGCAACTGTGACGTGTCTCCAATTAATTCCTTTCTCTGTTGGTACCAAATGGGGGTCCTTAGGCCCTGCAAAAAGCCAAAAACATAGAGATAACACAGATGAATGGAAAGGAATTAGATCTGCCATAAGAGAAGCGAATTCTTCCTTCTCTCTATATAGTCTTTTCACTTAGTCTTTAGCTTTAAAGACATAGTATTCAGATTATAGTGTATTTTATGAGTTTTAAAACATCTGAGATTTATGTTAAGGCATATTTCTGACTTTATAACTCACATTAAAGGGGTCTCTTCTTAGATTATTTGTTATTATGCTCTTATTTTTTAATTAATCAAAGTACTTGTACTTTTGCTTATAACCTTATATGTTCTTTGATTTTTCTACAATTTTGAATCAATTCAGAGGATGTGCTGCATTCCAGATCAATTTAGGAGTTACAAGGCATGTTCAAAAGTCTTATAAACCTGTTTTTGGAAACTTTAAACTTATTATTTTATCCTGTTTTTATAGATCTTTCAAAGCATGTTGTGTAAAATGTATATATTGTATGTTTTGTGGCTAAATGCTTTTATTGCTAAGGATTGGTATTTTAATGATTTGAGAGAGTACTAAGACATGTTAAAGGGTCTTGATTTTATTTATTAAAGGATTAAACAAACTGATTTTGAGTTAGCCACTTAAGAATAGTGTTTAAGATAATCTAAGTTTGAAAAATCAACTTGGTTTATTGGAAAAATCAATAAGTAACATACATTAATCATTGAATAATCAAGCCTGGGTTTTTTATGAGAGTTAGAGATTTGAGATTAAAATTCTAGAACTTACCTTCTTGAATTTAAAGCCCATTTTCTTGATTTGAAGTATAACTAAACTTTAAATAAGATTTAATGGAGATAAAGCAAAGTCTTAACCGTAGCTTTATTTTGATGTTTTGAAAGAACTCTAATAAGCCCTTAAATGCATTTAAAGCTCAATTAAATCATTAATCACCTAATCCTTAGCTAATTTCATGTTTGGAATTTTTCAGAATTTTTTTAGAAGCAATTAAAAATCCCTTTTCAAGTGTTTGGACCATTAGGTAGTTTAGTATTTTCAAGCTTTAAAATCAATTTATTTGGTTTCCTAGATAATTGTAATCTAGTCAACCTAGTAATTATGCCCTTTTCCCTATGGAATTGAAATTCAAATTCTTAAATTTACTCCAATGTATTACTTTTGTAATAGGTGTATTTTCCTTAATTTCGTTGGTTTTCAAAGTAAAATCATTTTAAATTCGTTAAAAGTTTATAAGTCACCTAACTAACACAACAAGTTTTTGGTACTGTTGTTAGGGAAAAATGAGCTTAATATTAGGAAAATTAGTGTCAGTTACTCTAGGACTTGAAAAAATTATTTTTATTATTTTTCAACATTTATTTGCTATTTATTTTAGTTAGTGTGCTTTTATTGCTTTTTAGTTATCTTATTTACCTTGTTTGTTATTTGCTTTTATTTAGTACTTTTATTTAAGTTTTTATGCATTCTTGGGTACAAAATCCTGAGCCGATAGACTTCGATCCTGAGGTTGAGGGTACGTTACTTAGGAAAAAGAAAGAATCTCACTTGACTATGTCTGATCCTTTAGAAATAGGAACAACAAGTGACATTGAATCAGAACCTGTAAAGATGGATCCCGAAGAACATGTAGTTTTTTAGACCTCGAGAAAAAAAAATAGAGAACCAACCATGATGGAATTAGCATTAGGAAATCGGGGTATACTTGTGGCTAGCATTGTTTAACCTAGAGTTATTGAAAATAACTTTGAAATTCTACATAGTATTATCTCAATGTTTAAGTCTTTTTAATATGGAGGTTTAGTTTTAGAAGATCTCAATGAACTTTTACAAAACTTTCTTGAGATTTGTGATCTTTTTAAGAGCAATGGGGTTTCTGATGATGCAATTAGGCTAAGACTTTTTCCTTTATCTGTTAGATACAAGGCGAAAGTTTGGTTATCAACACTTGAATCTGGTTCCATTATTATATGAGATAAATTAATGAAGTTTTTCATTGTTAAATTTTTCCCACCTGCCAAGATAGAAAAATTGAAGACTGAGATTAGTTCATTTATGCATTATGATAATGAAAGTCTATATGAAGCATGGGAGAGATTTAGAGAAAATCTTGCAAAGTGTCTAGGTCATAGATTTAATACGTGGCAGCAAGTAGATATCTTTTACAGTGGATTGACACCTTCAACTTGTAGCATCTTTGATACTGCAGTTGGAGGCAATCTAATACGTAATACTATGACTAAAGCCTACAATCTAATTGAGGATATGGTTACGAATAGTTTTAAGTACAATTCAGAACGTCATCCAAAGAAACCACATGATGTTCATGTAATCAACGATATAGTAACTCTTATAGTTCAACTAGAAATACTGAACAAGAAGCTTGATAGTTTAACGACTGGTGGTAGTACTTAACCAGAAGTACCTCCCATTCATCATTAGAGTGTCAAAAAGGAAGTCATTTTACTTGAGAACTAGACCAAGCCTAATTGGTTAACAATTTCATTATGAAAAAATGAAATCCTTTTTCAAATACTTATAATTCTAGCTAGAGGAACCATCCTAATTTTTCTTAGAATAATAGTCAAAACTACCTGCAACCTCCTTAACAAATTTAGGCTAATCCTCAAAGAATAATCCAATCTCCAACTAGCTTTAGAGCCAAAGAATTGTAAAGAGAAGCCCCTAACTTTGAAGAGATAGTTTTTAAATATATCCAATCTAATGAGCCTAGAATGAAAAATCATAAAGCATCAATCAGGAATTTGTAGACTCAAGTTGGACAGATTGATTACCTCTTACAGGAAATGCTAGCCAGTAAGCTTCCTAGCACAACCAAAGCCAATCTTAGAGAGCATGCAAAAGCAATTACTTTAAGAAGTGGAAAGGAGGTTGAGAGTGAAAGGAAGAAGGAAGAAGAGAAAGGTAAGTAAGTGATGGTGGAGAGCGAAGAAGATAGAAAAGAAGAAGGACATGACAGAAGAGAGAGAGTTAATAAAAAAAAGAAAAAAGAAAAGGATGGTAAGGGTACAAGTTCAGATAAGCCACCTAGGTTATTTACTAATCTAAATGTACAACCTTAAAAATGTTAGGCTTGGATTTTCATGCATTTTCATATTCATTTTATGCCAAATTAATGTATAATTGCTCTAATTTGTTGCTAAAGTGCTTAAGTATGTTTATAAATGTTTAACATTATAGTTAGAAGCAAAAAATTCAAGAAAATCCAAGAAATCCAAGCAGTAGTTAAAACGGATTTAAAGGGAGAATTCAAATCCAAACAGATTCTCTCCTTCTTCTCCTTAGGTTTTAGGGTTTTCTTTTCTTTTTCTTTTCCAACTCTTGTATATTTTAATTTCATGTTGTCTTGAGGATTCTCATTAGTCTTTTTAAGAATATTGGAGGTTGGTTAACACTTTGTATCATCATTTGGTGAAATCTAAACCCCTTTTTTACCTTATTTCATCTCTTTGTTCTTATTTATGCAAGACATGGGCCATTTTGATTTTAATCTGAATTTCTTGTGTGTTTGTGATGTTTTGAGCTAAATTATAAATTTGGACAGGTCCTTGAATGTCTTAAGTGCATGACTAACATAAGTTTGGATCATAATCTTTGTTTATATAAGATCTTAATGCTTATTTTAAGTTTGCCAGTTAAGATATGATTAAAGATGGTTTAGGATCCGACAATCTCTACCTAATTCATTGGAAAAATCTATAAACAATATGGTTTAATCCTTGGATCTGAGAAATCTATCTTGGTTATCGTGAGGGCACTAATCTTGAATGGAATTTGGGATTAAAACTTCTTAAACTTTAAGCCTAATGCCTATTAGTTGATGAAATAATCAAAGATCAATTTATGATGATTAGAGAAAAGACAATGTCTTAACCATAACTTGTCTGGACATA
>JAOXYD010219130.1:0-19230 GCA_028565735.1 Pinacopodium congolense
AGACCATTGTTTAAGGTCAAATTCTGTCTCTATAATGGTACCCTATTTATCCATCAATGTTACCTTGACAGGGTGCTATTAATGGAATAAAATGTGGCACTTTCTTCTAATTTTTTATCCAATCTTCATCTTCAAGCTCCATCCTGCAAATTATTCATAATAATACGTAAATTTGAAATTTAAGTACTGAATTCGAGGTTATAATTCAATAAATTAATCATTAAAACTCAATCAATGTGACCCCTAATAGTCATTAGCTTAAACCCTGGCATATCAACATTGTCCATTGTCAAGTGGATGTTTGAGCCCAAAAGGAAGTGTGCTCAAACTCTGTAAGGAGTCTAGAGAATCTTCCCTCGAAGGAGGCTCCTAATCAGCACGATGGTCTAGAGCTTCGGGAGAGTGGAATCGAACTGTTTCATCGTTAAACTCCAACACCCACTCTCTTTTCTGAACATTGCCCTTCTCCCAAGATGGTCTCCATAGTGGTGTAAGCAATAAATGTAGATGCTCGTCATCCTGCTCGCCACCTTCAAGCTTCAAGTTACTTGACCACAGCTCGTTCTCCAAGTTAGCACCATGTTCCTCTTCCTCTTCCTTCTTCTCTTTCTCTTGGCTCACCTCCTTCGACCTTTCAACCTTCTCCACTGTATCCTTTACTTCCTTTCTAATGATAATTGTGATGGTTGTTAACTGCTCCCTTGTATTTGCTTCGATGTTGCTTGACAGGCTACATGTATTTCTAGAAGATAAAGCATTAGCAAGTTGACTTATCTATACCTCTAAGTTGTCGATGGATGAAGCGTGGTTCTTCAAAATCTAGTTAAACCTTTCCTCCATCCTCTTTTGATTTCCTCCTAGCTTGTAAACATCCTCTTCTAATTTTCTTCTTGACTCACCAATTTGGAGCCTGGAACATCCATTAGCTTATCCATCTTATTCTCTAAAGATTCAATATGATCTTATTGAAATTTGGGAGGTCCCTACAGTCTTGCTTAGCCACTTGCATTGTTAATACTCCAAGAAAAATTTGGGTGGTTTTCCATCTAGGATTATAAGTTTTAGAGTATGGGTTGTTATCTCTTTACAGCTAAGCCCATTTTCCTATTCTATGCCACTAGCTCCTAATAAGAAACATCTTACTGTATAATGGTTGTCTTGTCCGCAAAGTTCATAGTGACATTGCAGGGCCTTCATTGTAGATGAAAGTGCGCCTTTCATATTGCTCAACTGCTTGGTGAGGGCTGTAATATGAGCTTGTAATACTATTACTGAGTCAATCAGTATCATACCTTTTTGCTCTTTTTACCCATGTCTACTCCTCGTAGTGGACTACATACAACTATTGCTCACCAACTCTTTTGAAATTTCATGAGCTCCATCAATGGTTTTTCTCATCAATGATCCCCCAACAACTGCATCTATGGCCCCCCTTGTATTTTGATTAAGTCCATTATAGAATATCAGTAGCAAGAATTTCCTTGGAAGATTGTGGTGTGGGCAGCTTCTTTGTAACACTTTGAACCTCTCCCATGCTTCATACAATGATTCCCTATCACTTTGTTGAAAGTTATTGATTTCCATGGTGATCCTGGTGGTCTTGGTCAAGGGAAAATACTTTGCAAGAAAAACTTGGGCGACTTGCTCCCACATGGTAATCTATCCTGAACTAAGGGAGTTATACCATACCTTTGTCCGATCTCTTAAGAAAAATGGAAACAATCTTACGCTCCGTATGCATGTAATTTTGAGCGTAAAACTAGTTAGATAGTTTTACAACTCATCAACAATTTTTTGGTATCATTACCGGGTATTGTTTTATTTAACATCTTATTTATTTTAGGTAAATTTGATTTGAGAGTTTCTGATACTTTTCCTTGTGTATTTATAGGTATATAAACACAAGAAGAACTAAAAGGTCTAATAAGCTTGGTGAAGAAGAGTTTTTTGACATTAGAAGGCATGAAAGAGAGATAAGAAGAACGAGACGTTAAGAAAAAGTTCATTCAAATATGGCATAAGAAGGAGAGCAAGGAGGAGCCGAGAGGACTTTGATGGATTTAATAAGGCCAGGTTTCAGTCCTTAAGGAGTTGCAAGGCCTACAATTGAAGCCAATAACTTTGAAATCAAGCCAGCACTCCTCAACATACTTCAGAGCATTGTGCAGTTCTATGGCCTATCTAATGAATATCCTAACGCCCATTTGGCTAACTTCTTGGAGATTTTTTATACTTTTAGGTTTAATGGCATGTATGATGATGGAGTGAGGTTAGGTCCGATGATTATGAAAATGTGAATTGTATGTGTATTTTGCTTGATTGATTGATTATATGATCTGTAATGTGTTGCTTTGCATTCATTAAATGCATGACCACATTAATGGCGATGTGACTGAGGTGACTAGGCTAGCCGCAGTTGGTGTAGGGCTTATGCCCATGGTTAGAACGAGCCTCAGGCTTAGATATGTATAGACCCGCTTTCCACTGTAGATCGAGGTTAGTACCCTAAAAGAACTCGCTTTCCACTATGAATCGGGGTCGGCGCCCGAAGAATGAGCCCGGTATTAGCTACTAGTATGGAACAATAAATGTCACAAAGTCATAACAAAAGAAAAAGAAAATCGAGTCCTATGTGCATTTGTAATTTTCTTCTCACATGATAGAATGTCATTGTATAACCATACTTTAATATGCTAAACACATGAAAAACATGATTTTAATTGTGATGATTTGTGATTTGTTTTGTGTTATATGCTTATGTGTGGATAGAGTGAGTACATCGATGATGTCCACTCACTGAATGTTTCCCCAAAAACTTACCCCACTCAACATTTCAGGTTGGAGGGCGCTTGACTTTTAGATTAATACAGTGTAGAGATAGTAAGAGCTGCGTACTTGCTACTTATGTATAGTTTATGATGATGTATAATTGGAATTTGTTTTAATGAAATATGAGTTTTGGTGTCTATGTTCCTTTTGATTATGTTGCATGATACCTACTATAATTGCTCTAGCGTGCCACCTTTGTAGGATATTTACTCGGATATTTATCAGAATGTCGAGTAGGTGTTCTATGAGAGTGGGAAGTTACAGTATTGGTCCGGTGAATGCATTTTTCCACCTTATTTTTCATTATTTGTGGCTTGTTTTCTTCCTTAACTTGCGGCCACTCCTGACCTATATATAAAAGGCCTCTCCAGACTTTTTAGGCATTAGATTTGGGATCAAAAACCCATTTGATTCAGTAGTTTTCACATCAAAGTTAGTTTAGGTTTTTGTTTTCATTTCAATCATTTGTAATTTAAGTTTTCAGGTTTGTTTCAAGTTTCCACAAGTTGCATAAATGTGATTTAGAGCTAGATCATCATCTAGAGATGTGATTTGGGGACTTCTAACTCTTAATTTCATTTTATGTTGTTATTATTTTGAATTAATAAAACTTACATTGGTTAAGTTAATTATTTCATGTTCATTGATTACTATGTGTGCTTAATGTTAATTTTAGTTAAGTTCCAATTGGTTAATGTGTTAATTAATGCCTTATGAATGATTTGTGGTTTGATCTTTGTTTATTTTAATACTTAATGCTTATCTTAACTTGATCAATTAAGATAAAGTCATTAGATAATTTAATATTCGAGAAATATACTTAGGTTATTGGATAAATCAATAAACAATATGGTTTAAATCAATGAAATAACCAAAGATTGGTTAATCATAAGGGTGCTAGTTCTGAGATAGGGAATTTTAAGACTAGACTTCTTGATCTTTAGGCCTATTACCTAAGTGTCATGCATGACCAAACTTCAGGATATGACCAATAGCGATAAGCCAGTGTCTTAACCATAGCATTGTCTTAATTTAGTGAAGATACCCTATATTAAGCATTAGTAATCCATTAATTAAATCAACAACCTCCAAAGCTTTAACTTAATAAATTAGGAAAAAGCAACCTTAAACTCTTTTACAATTAATTGGAAGTTTATAGGTTTTATAGGTTAGTTTTGTAATTTTATTTTAATTTCTTAATTTATAAAACCACTATAGTTTTCTAGATAATTGTAATCCGACTGACCTAATACTTACACCAAATACACACTTCCTCGTGGGATTGATACTCAGAGTTTTAAATATACTTCACTATATTACTTATTGTGACCGGTACACTTGTCAAAAAGTTGGTCTTGAATAAATTATAATTTTTTACATCAAAAGATAGATTTATTTGAGTTGATTTTGTGTATGACTGACCGAAATCACCCCACTTCTATTTTTTTTACACCAAAATAATCCTTGTTATCTCAATCTTTTATCCATATTTCATCAATCTTGCATCCATCTCCAAATTTTCACCTCTTTTCCTTTGAAAGTCTCATATTCTTCTTTCTTAATCTTTTTTTCATTTTATTCTCCTCTTACTTGCTCTTTTGTATTTATTTTTATAGGTTTTGCATAGTACTTGTCTCCATGGCATCTACGAAGAAAAGTTGTAGGAAATAAACAATCTAAAGGATAAGAGGTAGCTCATGAAAAAGGAACATCAGATATGGCTCATGAATTTGGTACTCCTTTTCCAATCTTTAGTCATGAAGTTGGGGTTTATGTGCCACCTTTCACGCCATTTCAGCTAGAATCTCCATAAGTTTTCTTGCCTTTTTTGTTGTTATTGTTATTGTTATTTTTTCATTTGTTTTATATGTGTTATTGTACGTTATCCTTCTCCATATTAAGGAAAATATGTGGTTTAAATGTGGGGAAGGAGTTTGGTTGCATTCCTTTTATTTCATTATAGAAATGTGATCATGCTTTCATCGATTCTAGGTTAGTTAAATTTTGATGCATACATCTTGTCATGCATTTCATCATATAGTTTAAATATGCCAATGGGTTGAGATTGATATGTATAATGTTCAAATTAAGTGTGGGAAGTTAGCACTTTCGTTATTGTTTGCATCTTTCATGGCATTTGCCTTTAAGGCATTTTGATGTTTGTTATACCATGAAATTCTATCATTGTAGTTGGAATAAAATTGAGTTGTGTGCTTGAATTTGAATTAGGCTGCTTGAGTAAAAGGTGAACCATGCTGATTGGTTAAAGTAGTTGGTTGCATAAACTTGGTTAGAAATTGATACTTGAGTGATTAGGTAATGTGGGGAAGCATGATCGACTTTCATATGAGCCTATATGAGGAAATTGAGCCTATATGATACTCCCCTAAGGAGATTACCTTAAGAACTTACTCTGAACTAGTTTGAAAATACTAGATGCATATTATATGGAAAGGATTAAAGCCTTCTTTGCTATTAACACCTTGACTTAAATGACCCACCTGATTTATTATCCTTGTTAACCCCTTTTAAGCCTTTAACCTTTTTTTTCTTGAAATAAAACCTTATGTTAAGAATCCAAAAACCCCATTAGCTTTGCCCAATCACAAGTTTAATGAAGTGCCAAGTGGGCATTATTTTGGGACTTTTCATTTATGTTTTATTCTGAGATGATTTGAGAGGTGTTTTTACTTATGTTGTGCATTATATATAGTTACCGCTATTGTTTCTTTATTATTATAAAAAAATAAAATGAATAAAAAAAGAAAGGGAAGAATAAAATATAGTAGCAATAATTATTAATGAGTAGTCAATTATATTCACATGCATATCTTAGAAGTTATGTTTGGTGTCCCCTTCACACTTAGTGTTTTATGAACACTTGTAAGAAACCCTTCAACATTTTTAACTCACCTTATCCCAAGTCCCATTACAACCATGAACAAAAGTTCTTTTGATTCATGATAGCTTATAATCTATGTGGAAGAAAATTGACAAATTTGTACGTCTATGGTAGTGTGGTCTCTTAGAAGGAGTCTTGAGTGAAACACAAATCCTTAAACACTTGAACGAATTGAGTGAACATCGTGAGGAAAATTCATCTTAGTTTTATGATTACCTTTGATCAATGGTATCATAAGTTGAGTTTATATATGTATACTGATAAAAACTTATTATGATGTATGTAGTAGCTTGATATTAGAGTTTCCAAAGTTTGAAAGATTGCATGTACTTAGTCTCTTTGAAAACAAACTGATAGAATGTAATGGTTATGTTTAATTTTCTTGAGGACAAGTAAAGGTTTACGTGTTAGAAAGTTGATAAGTGTATTTCAAACTGTGTTTCTAGGTTATTTTTAGGTGTTTTAAGTGCTCTTTGTGTGTTTTAAACTTAGTTAGTAGGAACTTTTGTACCCTTTTCATTATCTATTAGGTGTCTAAATATTTCTTTGTGTTGCTTAGTGTTTTAGGGCAAAATATGAGCTTATTTGAAGAATGGGTTAATGCACTTTCATGTTTAGATGTCCAAGTAACAAATGAAGCTCAAGGAAGCAACAGATTTTATATAACTAAAGTTTGGAAGGAATTAGGTGCACTTATAGAGCTTCAAATTTTATTAACATTTACAAGGTATCAGAACAATATGTGAGAAGCATAAATACCAAATTTCATGACATTTGAAGGTTTATAGATGAAGATATAACGAAAATACCGAGCAGAAGTCAAAGCTGAAAAAGCTGATTTGGCGGGATGATGTTACATAACGTATACGAGATGTGTTTTATGTTATTTTGGACTAAAGAAGACAAGAAAAAAAACCCTAGTAGCCACCATTCTAACCCTAGGGAACATCTAAGACAAAAATAGAGGGTTTGGGGAAGAGAAAAATAGGAACAGACTCAAGAATAAGGGGGAGAATCAAGATTGAACAAGTGTTATCTAGAGTTTCTAGCAAAGGGGGCTTCATCATCTTTATTTTACTTCCCTTTTGATATTTAATCTGAATGTTATTTTTTTGAACATGATTATGGATTGCTAAATTTAGTTTAAGGATTGTTCTTGAATTGCTTATCTAACTTTTACCATATTGATTTAATGCATAGTTTTTTGTGTTAATTTTTGAACTTATAATCACTTTGAATTGATAAATTGTTTTGATTTATTTGAATTAAGGTGTCCAACAAGAGTTGGTAGTTTAATAGACCTATAATTAACTGATTAATAGGTGATTAAAGAGAGATTTTAATTAATTTTTAATTGTCTTTAGGATTGCTTCAAGTCAATTACTTAATTAGGAGTAGTATTGTGAACCAAGAGACTATATTTTAGCTCTTAAGTATTTCAATATTAATTGATTAGATCCCGAGAGAAGTTAATCAAACCATAGGATATCTATGACAAAATACAATTAAATCAATAGTGTAAAAGGAAGAAAAACAAGGATAGAATAACCCCTAAGTCTCTATTATTGAGTATCTTATTTGTTTTGCTTTCATTTACGATTAAATTCATTCTAGTTTAGTTTCTATACTTTTTTTTACGTTAAACAAAGTTCAATTCAGATTGTTAGGTGTCTAGAATAAATTCTTGTGGGATCGATATCAATTATACTATAAGTTATGACCTGCATGCTTACCGTATAGCTAAAACTAGCAAACATCATTTACTTGTGAAGTTAAAGTGTCCTGCTTATTGGGACATCAATTTTCTAAACTTTGACTCAAGGAAAGTAGGAGAAGAACAAACTTTTATAGTTGAATGAGTTAGATGAATTTTGTCTAGATGCTCATGAAAACTCTAAGCTGTATCAAGAACGAGTCAAGGCATGATAAACATATCATTCAATGAGAAATTAAGGTTGGTGACAAGGTCTTAGTTAACAATTCAAGATCGAAGTTGTTTCTTGGGAAGTTAAGATCGGATGTATAGGCCTTTATAAAATGACCAAAGTTTATCCATTTAGAGTAATTAAAGTAACTAATGGTCACTCAAATTTTAAGATCAATGGGCAAAGAACAAAGTTTTATTTTACTAGTTTAGTTAAAGAGTTTACTAAGACTCTTACACTTTTTTATCCTCACTAAACTAGGAATTCTTCTTATTAGATAGTTATTTGTGTGTGTTTTATTTTTATTTTATGTGGTAGGACCTTAATTTAGTGTTTGAAAGCCTTTTAATGTTTTTTTATTTAGGATTGGTATGTTTTTGTTTTCTTCATTTTTGGTGTGATGTATTTGAATTTTGAGTGTTTATAGTTTTAATTCTAAAGAAATTTGATGAATAATCCAATCAATTCTATTTATTCTTGAATTAGGAAGGATCTTGTGAAGATTTTAGGTTAAATCATGTTATTAAGGTTTCAATAGAACATCAACAGTGGTCTGATGACCTACTATTGAGGGCCTATTGAACCACCATCAATCTTCGCATTTCTGGAGTATCTATAGTGGCTTATGAATTAATTAACACTGTCATTATAGGACCTAGAGATTGCCATTGAAGGTCATGATAAAGACAAAAACAATGCAGTTTCATTGTTTTCTTCTTCCTCCTCTTTCTTCTCACTGTCGTTACCCTCTTTTTAGCCTTTTTCATTCTAGATCTTTTTTCTCCCTTATTTCTTGACCAATTTGTTTTTTTTTTGTCTTTGTTTCTCATAGTTTTCATTTTTTTACACATTTATACCAATTAATCACTAAAAAACTTCCTAAAATTACCCAAAAAATCTTTAGAATGCTTTAGTTTTACTATTCATCATCAGAGGTACTTTGGTAGGATTGAATTATATTAAGTTTTCACATGCATTTCAATGTAATTTCAATCCTACTTTTATGATTAATTGTTTAATTTATATTTCTTTTGAATTTACATGCAGATTTAATCATGGAATACAAATACAAGCTAAAAGAAAGAAGTCTGAAAGTGATTGGAGCAAAAATAGAGCAAAGTTGTGCATCCTGTACTATATTTAGCAAGTTCAACTAACCGCCGCATAGCATTAAATTCAAGACCTATACGGCAATCACATCTCACTATATTGCTCTATCATACCGTTGTATTAGTCTCTAACAACGAAAAAATAAGGGTAGCTTTGGCTTTTCCTTACCCAAATGTCTTCAAACCTTAAAAGGGCATATAAAAGGGACAAAGAAGGGCAAAAACACCCCATTTTTCAGCTGCTTCCATCTTCTTGGAGAATCACCCTATTATCTTCATTTTCTTAGGGCTTTAGTGTTGATTTTTTTTTCTTCTTATTTTAATTCCTGCCCATAAATTTCATGTTTATGTGTTTTTTTCTGTATGTTCTTGTGGTTTTTACTATTATTTATGTATTTTCGTTTTATTTTTATTATTTCATTGGAATTTTGTTATTTATGTATGGAATGCTTTGTTATCTTAATATAATGTTGGTTTCTTTAATGCCCAGTCATGGTCTCTTTAATTTCTTATTGTTTGCTACATTTATCTTTCTATTTTGGTTAATTTCCGTTAATTTTAATGTTAATTTTAGTGTGGTAGCTTAAGTTTGCTTGGGTTGGAAGATATTTATGGGATTTTGAAGGAACAATTATGAGAATTGATTAGGCATTGTGTTTTAATTCAAGGTTGAATTGGAAGTTTGGTTAAATGATATGAATTAGGGATTAATACATAGGATTTCTCACTCTAGGTATAATTTCTAGTTCCATTAGTAGGAATGAGCTTGTGATATGTAATAGTCTTAGTGATTTCTACAAGTCATAAGAAGTTAATTGGTTTTGTTAGTGAATTTACCTAATTAATCTGAGTTTGCGAGAATGTGGCTTAGGTTACTCGTTCCTTAATTCTTATGTTGCTATGCCATTAAATCTAAAGAGCTTATTCTAAGAAGTTGTGAAATTAAGGATATTTTCATAGCTTTTTAAATTTATGTAGGATCGGAGGAACTTAGGACGTAAGATCTTGTTTGTGCCTATAAGCTAGCATCTTTGACCAATCATAATCTATATGTTTCGAGGATCAATTATAAATCTTGAATGCTAGATATATCTTTTGCCCATCTTTCTTTTATTGTTATCTATTTCATTGTGCTTTGTGTTTTTGCGTATTTGTTTTGTTTTCCTTTCTGGTTTTTTATTTATTTTAAGTTTTCATAAATTCAATGGTTTTTATTTCCGTTTATGCAACCTTGGAAATAGCTTTAGCACACCTAGCTCCTTATGGGATCGACCCTAATAGTTAGTTCGGTAGTTAGGTATTTTATTATTTGGTGAGATAGCAACAACTCTACTAAAGTTTTGGCACCATTGCTAGGGAGCTAGCGCTTGTGTTTTAGCTGTTTCTAGTATTGTTTTTGTTTTTGTTTTTTTTATTATTATTGGTCATCTTATCTTCTTTTTGGTTTATTTTCACAACTTTTTCTAAAGTTAGGAACTTTTATTGACTATGGCTTATTATCAGTACTCTTTTGATTATGATTTTCCTACTATCATTATTTTGATAATGAGTTTGATTCTTTTAGTACTTCCATGTTAGAGCATCAAGTGGCAAATTTCACATCCTTAACTGCACAGGTACTAATGGATGACCAACAAGCAAAAGTAAGTGAGGTTTGCTCATTTTTCAGTTATTCTACTTGTACTTATCCTATTTTACAAGATGACCAGTACAAGTTCGATGCTCCATCTTGCTACTACCAAGACTAGCCACACCTCCATCATATACCTCCACCTCCACCATTGCCAGCACAAACTAATGGGATGTCATTGGAGGAGATCGTAGAAAGCTTAATGACATGTAATCTTTAATTTTAGCAGGAAACAAAGAGTAGCTCACAGAACTTGGAATATAAAGTGAGCCAATTGGCTAAAGTGATATGGAACCTCAAGACCCAAGTTTCTACAAGCTTTAGTAGCTAATTAGAGAGCAATGCGGGGGAGGTATGTACTTTTCCATCATGGAGGTAAGATAAATGGGAGAACCTAAAAGCAGAAGGGGAAGAGCAAGAGTGGTTATGAGAGGAAGAGAAACTTGCTCAAGAAAATAAGGAGGGTAGGCAGCCTTCTAAGGTAAGTGATGCATTTCATATTATTACTAACTAAATTTTGCTTCCTTTTCCTAGTAGTTTGAAGAAAGAGGAAGAAGAAGATAAGAGGAACAAGTAAGAGCCACAATAAACTAGAGGTCAAAGGTGGTAAGTAGGATGAAGATTCTCTACACCCATTGGTGATATTATTATGGAACTCATCCTGGGAGAAGGGAGATGTGCATACTAAAGAATAGACCTTAGACTTTGATGGCGAGACAATGTGGTTTCCCACCTCTAAAGCTATGCGACATCCAAATTCTGAGCTTGTTTTGAAGGAAGATGCTTCAGGCTCATTTATGAGTTTAAGCATGTTTCCTATTGGGCTTAAACATCCATTCAATAATGGATAATGTATATAGTAAGGGTCAAGCTTATGACCTAAAAGAAGTGCTTGTTGTGAAACAACCCAATCTTTCCTTTAAGTTTTTTATGACTTTTCTTTTTTTAAGTTAAGTCTTTAGTTGCTTTTGTTTGTTTTTTAGGGAGTGAAAGTGGATGCCTATCCTCCTTCAAGAACTTCATGGATTGCCTCATTCAAGGGAGTATTCTTTATCTCATTCCTTTGTGCTTTCATTGGATTAGGATATTGAGGACCATGTCCATTATAAGTGTGGGGGTGGGGAAAGTTTAAAATTTTTGCACACTAGAGTTATTGTGAGTTTGATGGTGATGAGTTGAATGTGTTATCTTAAAATGATTTTGATCTTTAATTAATAGTTAATTGTGGTAATTGAAGTAAATTGATGCCTTTAATTTAAGGATCTTTTTCTCAGCTCTTGAAATGATGCTAACTCTTTTTAGTTTTTCCTTTTCTTTTGAGTGATTTGCATATGTTTAGTGACCCATTTGTACAATCTTTAATGTTTAAATAAATTTTGTATGGTTGGTCATATGAATGTGAAATGGTATGTTTAGAATAGAGTGTCAAAAGACAAGAAAAAGGAAAAAGAAGAAAAAGGAAACAAAAAAGAGGAAACAAAAAGATAAAGATAAAGAAGCAAATGGAAAAGAAAAAGGAAAAAGAAGAAAAGAGTTTTTGTTGTGATGTTGAAGAAAGCATCTTTGTTTTTATGTTGTTAAATAAAAAGCGTGTCTGTTATTATGTTATTGTGTATGTTGAGCAATTCTTACTCCACTACCTTCGACCTAATGTAAGGTTGAAGTTATGAGTGTTGCTTTTAGCTATTTGAGATAGTGATCAAACCTAGTAACTGGAGGTATTCATGACAAATGTTCACCTTCGCATCAAAAAGTTAAATGACCTCTTAAATAAGCATTGCTTAAATCTCAAATTGTACCGTTTTCTCATTTGTTATTGGTCATTTTGACCATCCTTGATTAGTTCATGAGATAACCTATGCGAACTGGCTTGAATGTTAGATATTATGCATATTGGGTTACTTTTTGACTAAATATGTGCTTTGCTTATGATTAACTTATTTTTTATCATAATAGAGTTGAAATTTGATAATTGGATTAACAGGATTGACAGATTTTTTTTGTACTCAATTAGATATTAACTCTTGATAGGAATTATTTAAGTGAAGTATTTGAGTCATTTCTTAAGGACAAGCAATAGTTCAAGTATGATAAGATTTGATACGATTGAAATATATTAAGTTTTCATATGCATTTCAATCATATTTTTGTGTTTAAATGCTTAATTTATGCTTCTTTTGAATTTGCATATAGATTTAATTATGGAATAAAAATACAATTTAAAAGAAAGAAGTTTGGTAGTTATTTGGAGCAACAATGGAGCATAACCCTGGATATACAGTGGGTTCAAAACCTATATAGTAGGTCTAGTAAACCGTCGTATATTGTCAAATTTAGGACCTATATGGTGGGTTACTATCCTATCGTATTACTCAATCATAATGCCATATTGGTCTTTAACAACAAAAAAATTAAGGCAGCTTCAACTTGTCCTTACCCAAACATCTTCAAACCCTAAAGGGGTAAATAAAAGGGAAAAAGAAGCACAGAAACATCCCATTCTCAAGATGCTTTCATCTTCTTAGGGAATCACCTTATTATCTTCATTTTCTTACGGTTTTAGTGTTGGTTTCTTTGGTTTTTCTTCTTATTTCAATTCTTGCCTTTAGAATTCATGTTTAGGTGTTGTTTTCTATCTGTTCTTAAGGTTTTTACTACTATTTATGTAATTTTTTATTTTTGTTTTTATTTCCTTTGGATTTTATTTTTTAAGTATGAAATGCTTTGTTTATGTTAATATAATGTTGGTTTATTTAATTTCCAGCCATTTTCTCTTTAATTTCTTATTGTTTTCTGCATTTGTCTTTCTGTTTTATTTAATTTCAGTTACTTTTAGTGTTAATTTTAGTATGTAGCTTAATTTTACTTGGGTTATAATATAATGATGGGATTTTTTAGGAATAATTATGAGAATTGATTATGAATTGATTGGGCATTATGTTTTAGGTCAATGTTGAATTAGAATTCTTATTAAATCACATGAATTAAGGATTAATATATAGTATGATCACCCTAGGTATAATTTCTAGTTTACTTATTAAGAATAAACTTGTGATACGTAATAGTTCTAGTGATTTCCATAAGTACCAATAGGTTAATTAGTTTTATCACTAAACTTAACTAATTAAACTAGAATCCCAATTCTCTAAGTTACACAATCCGAACTTGTGATATTGTAGCTTAGGTTAGTTGTTCCCTAGTTCTTAATGCTACTGCATCACTAAATTTAAAGAGCTTATTCTAGGTTATCGCGCAGTTAGGGATATTTTTAGAGCTTGCTGAATTTATATAGGATTGAAGGAACTTAAGACACAAGAGCTTGTTTGTGTCTATAGGCTAGTATCTTAGACCAAATACAATCTATATGCTTCAAGGATCAATTATAAATCCTGATTCTTCGATATATCTTCTGCCCATCTTTCTTTTATTGTTATCTATTTAGTTGTGTTTTGTTTTTCTGCATATTTTTTTTTATTTTTTTTAATTTCACATAAATTCAGGGGTTTTTTATTTCCTTTTTCGCAACCTTAGATATAGCTTTAGTGCATCCTATCTCCCTGTTGGATTTATCCTAACTTACCCTACTACATAGTTAGTTCGGTAGTTAGGTATTTTATTATTTGGAGAGTCGGTGATAGCTATACCATAAATCTTCCCAATTTTCTTGTGATCTAGGCATCCATTTGCTTAGATATTGGTATCATTATGTTATAATTTTCATTAGTTTTGTTTTGATTCCAATTTCAACCTATAATTCCTTCACTGGAATTTTTACGTCTTCCGGTGAATGGAATATCCCAGCAACACTCATTAAAAAAAATTTCTGAATTTTTTTATAATTTTTCAACTCTTTGGTATGTGTTTCTTAAATAATGTTTCATCAGATGGTGCCTAGGACTTCTTTCAGCCAACTTTCATACAAGAGACCTACATTAAATTTTGACAAATTAACCATACGAGAGAATGCAGATTGATTCCACTCATATAGGACTAGTGAATTCACTGTCAAACGCTAGATTCATTAAGACTTGGAGGTTGAGTTTAATGTTTCCAACGTATTTCGAGCCTTGGATTGGGAGCTAATACTGACTCTTATGGGGTTGTATTACCTAATGTTGATTTTCATGTTCTTCATGAATATCAAGGAGAAGGACAAGGTCAGCACCATTGAGATTGGAACCATGGTTAGAGGTATTCTTATATCCATTGCTTGTGCCCTTATTTTAGAATTATTAGGAGTACCCGATGAGGTGACATATTTATGAATGTGAAGGATACCTTCAATGGAGATTCGGTTTCATCTGATCTCATATTCTTAATTGCTATAGCTCGAGACATCCTAGGATTAAAAAGAACCTCGAGAGGACTTATCACTGCTAGTTTAGGGGTTCAACAGAATCTCATTATAACACTTCTAAGTGCTAATATGGCACATCAAGCTAGTGGCTTAATGAGATGAGATTCAGGGATGTCTACATTTTATATAAGATGTTACATGGGATGGGTTTGATTCGAGGTTTATCTCTATCAAGTTTTATTATTATTGCCATGCAGGATGTCATCAAGTTGAGGAGGCCAAGCAAGAATATCTGCTTCCTCTACCTTTTAACGAGGATTTTCTAAGTAGTAGGAGTTCCTTTAGATTTCAAAGATTCCAAGGATCGCACATGTCAAACTTAGATCATTGTTGGGGCTTTCAAGCTATAGAAGTTTGCTCGTATTAAAGGCTAGTGGTGTAAGTTGTAGGATGGTGAGAGACCCGACGCTCCACCTATTCTTAATGACCTTCCTACAGTGTTAGAAGAGGTTATAGGACAGGCTTTTTCTGAAGCTATTATAAGTGTTCATCCATCACGTCCACCTTAACCTGCTATTGAGGCTCCTCCTTCTATAGATATTCTTCAATCTTATCTTATTTCTATTTTATTGTGGATGAAGTATCACATTTTTGAGATCTTTGAGCTTCATACAGAGGTTCATAAGCGACTGGATTGTATAGAATCTCGTCGTGAGCGGATTAAGGAGCATTAGCGAGTGCAGGATCGGGATAACCCTAGTTTTTAGTTATTTTGGATTGTTCTTACATATTGTTTTCGAATGTTATTTCTTTTTAGTATGTTTGTGTTCCATAGTTTAGGTTGTCTTTTTATTTCATTTAAGTTTTGGTTGATTATTTTCAAATGTATTTTTTCTCCTTAGATGTACATTAATGATCATATACTTATGATATTAGAACATTATTTTTGTCTCTATTTAATTTTATGCTTTGATTGCTTATCTTATTTTAGTTCTCACAATCCAATGGATCAATTTGCTGTAATTAGATAAAATAGGTGCATTCTTATCCTTTTTCCCTCTCACGTTTATGCTTTATTGTTGTTCTAAATAGTGAGGACACTATTTCATTTAAGATTGGGAGAGGGATTTTGCAATTTATAGCAATTTATTCACTTGATCTTTTGTGATCTTATAGCATATCATTTTATCGATTTTCCCTTAATAATCTATAATTTGTGACAAAAATTTTCGATTTTGATGCTTATTGTTGAGCATGTCTTCTTTTGAATTTAATTGTTTTGACAATTTGAAATATTATAGGCTTAATTAAGACTATTATAACTAAATGCTTTTAACTCATTTTATAATTTAGATAGTGGATACTTAATGAGTAAAATGATATTCCATGTATAAAATGTAATTTACTAAGTAATGTTGTGATTTCTTTTAAAAACATGTTTATCATTCAAAAAAATTAAAAATAATTGGAATTAAGTTAAAAAATGGAAAAAAAATAAATAAATGAGTAAAAAAATTAACTCCGTTGACTTCTAAACATATAAAAATTCATAAGGTTGAAGTTATTGAGTGATGTTAGTAGCCAGAAGGTGACTTAATTGATTAATCGGGGGTTGTTAATGACAAATTATTCACCTTCATATTAAAAGAATAAGTAACTTCTTAATTAAGCCTTAAATGCTCACATATTAAATTAAATTATGTCATTAATAAATAAAGGATGTAAAAAATTTTAAAAGATAATGCATTAAACTCAGTATTTTTGCCTTTTACATATGTAATTATTTTATGATTAAGGTTGAAGATTGAAAAAGTATGAAATGATTTAAATAAAATTTTGATTTGTTGGGATTGATTGATTATATAACATTCCTACGAGTCATTATTCTTGAAATATTTGGAAAATATTTTCAATAATTATGTTGTTGAGCTTGGATTAATTTTTCCATAAGTATATACTATTTTGAGAAAAATGAATGATTGATTTTCTTGAGGGCAATCAAATGCTTAAGTATGGAGCAATTGATAGTGGTCCAATTGATTGTGTTTTCAATAGATAATTGTTATTTTTTGACCCCTAATTTAAATATTTAATTTATGTTTTATAATATTTAATTTATAGATAGCTGATGAAAATTGAAAATTGAAGCAAAATTGTTGAAGAAATGTTATATTGTAGACCATTAATGGTGGTATGGAGTGAACCCTATTAATAGTACACAGACATACGTTGAAGGAGTCAAAAATAGACTATTAACGGCAATTAAACTACCCTTTAATGGTGTCGTTGTTCTTCAAGTCATCCCACTGTTGTATGTGTAGGTAAGCAAATCAGCCACCAAATCTCCACAATTTCAGCTAAATCACGCTTTCACTTAATGCCTTTGTCTAAAAAGGACCAAGTGGGATATCTTAGAGCTTCAAAAGAGAGGGGAAATCAAAGAGGCACACCATAATAAGAGAGAGATCAGATCTAAAAGTTCTAAGTTTTTTCTCTAACTTCTCTCTTAAGAGTTCTTAGTATTCTTAGACTTTAAACACTTGTAAATTTGACTATAAGTTGTTTTATAAGCTACTAATTCTTAGAGCTCGCTATTAAGACATATATTTGAGTCTGGATATCATCTTACAAGATTTTATAACTCAGATTATTTCATATTTTTTTTGTATTTTTTAGAATAATCAAAGTATTGTTCTTAAACTTATCTATCTTTATGTTCTTTGATTTTTTAAAGGTTTTATTAATGGATTTCAGTTTTGTTAGAGCTGAGATCACACCACATAATCTTTAAATCATTCAGGAGCATCTCTTGGGTGTTTTCTGAACTCTAAACTCGTTATTTACCTCTTGTATTTGTGATTAATCAAAGTATGTTGCTAAAGATGAATATTTTGGATATTTTGATGATCATGTGTAGCTGATTTAATTTCCAACTAAGGATTGATTTATAAATGAATTAAATGAGCTTTTGTGCATGATCAAAGGATTGATTTTTGTTCATTAAAGTTCTGAAACATCTATTTCAAGCTGGCCACTTAAGAAAAGATTAAAACATAATCTAAGACTTAAGAAATCAACTTAAGTTGCTAGAAAAATCAATAAACAACACACATTAGTCAGCATGAACAAACATTGACTATTTGTGAGAGTTTAAGTTTGGAGATAAATTTTCAATAATTTAACTTCTTGACCTTAAGGCTTATTAACTTAATTTTAATATGATAAAACTTGAAATTAGGGTTAATGGATAAAAAACATAGTCTTAACGATAGTTTTGTATTAAAAATATAAAGACACTCTAATTCAGCCTTTAAAAATGCTAATTTCTTAATTAATTTATTGAAAACCTAATCCTTAGCTAATTTCTATAATTTAGTAATTTTTGGATATTTTTTAAAACAATTTAGAAGTTATTTTACATTGTTTGAAACAAGTTAAGTTAATTTAGTATTTTCTGGCTTTTTAATCAATATTTTGGACTTTTCTAGATAATTGTAAACTAATTACCTTAATAATTATAGAAGATCCCCTTAGCACCATCACTTAAGGTCTTAAAAATACTTCATTATATTACTTGTTTGATAGATGCACTTGCCTATGCATTGGTTAATTTCAAAGTAAAAATTGTGTAAAATCTTAAGTCACCTAACTAATAACAAATAGGCATTGTTTAATCTGTCTCTTGGTATTTTCCATTTAAAACTTAGGTACACTATAAGCACATCATTTAAAAATGAGAAACAAGAATAAAGTTTTTTACAATTAAACAAAGCAAAAAATAAGATATGTAAACAAGCATTATATCTTGTTCTTCCTTTTTCATCATACAAAGATCCTAGTGATGATACTATAATAATCATAAATAAAACAAAAAGGTGTAGTGTGGTGTTATATTGTCTACTTTCAATCTCAGAATTTTGTGAAACCTAATATGCTACGCATGCTATAACTAAACATCAAAGTGAGTTTTCTTATTTTCATTAGCTTAACAACCCTAGCAGTACAAATATATAACTTTAGTGTACAAATTATAATCACTAGGTGAACTGCATCATCCCCTCATGTCATAGTCTTCTACTTGTTCATATAGAATAAAACGAGGAATAACTTTCTTTCTCCAATAAAATATAAGACAAACTTAAGCAATACATATAACTATTACTAAAATTAAAGGTTACATCTTTGTCTAAGATTACAAGTTGATAACAATGTTCACAAATGTGAAAAAAAAATGATACACTTTTTGTAAGCACCCATCCCTATAATCTCCTTATACATTAACAAATAAACATATGAGAGAGGCGGAAAATGTCACACACAAAAATTAAGCTACTTTCTTAAAAAAGGTCATTAATACTAAAAAATTATAAATTTTTAAAAAGGGGATATGTGATAGGGGTCAAATTGATATGATTTTTATGGTTAATTTGTTGAATTATGACCCCTATATCAGTGCTTAATTGTTTAATTGATGCCCCATAATGTTTGATTTGCAGATTGGAGCTTAATGATCAAGATTGGAGCAAAAACATCAAGAA
>JAOXYD010219146.1:0-19227 GCA_028565735.1 Pinacopodium congolense
CTAAATTAATCACTTAGGATTTTGTCATCATATATTCTAGGACCCGATAATCTTTACCTAGGTTATTAGAAAAGTCAATAAACAGTGTGGTTTAAATCAATGAACTAACCAAAGATTAGTTGATCATGAGGGTACTAATCTTCGATTAGGATAATTTAAGACTAGACTTCCTAAGCTTTAAGCATATTACGTAAGTCTGAGGTATAACCAAACCCTAGGATATGACTAATAGAGATAAGTCAGTATCTTAACCACAACACTACCTTGATTTAGAGAAGACCCTAGATTAAGCATCACTAATCAATCAATTAAATCATCAACTACTAAGGCTTAACTGAATAATTTAGGAAAAGCAATTTGTAGCTCTTTTAAAATTGATTGAAATTTTTCTAGGATTTTTAGATTAGATTTTAGTTATTTAATTCTTAAATCGTAAAGCTGAATTCTCTCTAGATAATTATAATCCAATTGACCTAGCCTATAAACTTCCTCATGGGATCAATACTCAAAGTCTTAAATATACTCTACTTTATTACTTGATTCGACAGGTACGATTGCAAAAAGTTGGTGTCGAATTAATTGTTAAATTGTGCATTGAAAGATTGATTAATTTAAGCTAATTTTTTATGTGGCCAACACCAATTGGTATAACTCCAATAGCAAGGCTAATATTTTTAGGAGCAATAGTGTAGATCCTATTAGCATTGAGGCAAAATTCCAAACTATTACTTAAAGAAAGCCAGCTGGGAAAATGAATCACCAGCTCCTACTTCCCATTTAATATTTATATTTATACAGAATGTTAAGGATAATAATAGCTGAAAAAATAGCAGGTAATAGCTAGTTATCTAAAATAATTGAAGCCTTAGTGAGTTGGATTATTGGAAACTAAGATGAAGGAAAAGCAAGTTAACGATCTTTTTTTATTCCTAAGAGCTAGAAAATTTTGTTTCATCATCCACAACACTAAAACAAATACTGATACCCTAAACCTTGACAACATTACAAGCATGGAAAGCATATCCTGATAAAGTTATGCATTTTGAAACTATTTTAAAACTAATAAGATCAAAATGTTTCTCTACCATATATTCCACTAATATTTATTTTCAAAGGAGTGCATTATAGGAAAAACTACATGGCATAAAAGATGAATTACCACTCTTTGGATAGTGGATGGTAACTTTAATTTAACTTTTCTGTCACAAGAATTTCGTCCTGTTTCCTGATCATATAGTAGTTTCAGCTAATTCCTATCTTACTTAAACAAGTTAGGTATCTTTGACTTGAGATAGAATGGATTGTTTTATAAATGATCCTATAACCAAGCTAGTAGTAGGTGTTCGAGGATGAAATCTTCATGCTTCAGTAAATGATCTTTGGTTATCCATTTTTTAATTTAGTACAATATTTTTCTCAAATCGCCTTTTTTATTTATACATTCTTGCCACAATCCCATTGATATCCATGATCTTAGATTTGAAAAACATAGAAAAATATCCTTTTAAGTTCTTTATTCATAAATCTAAACTTTATGGTTTCAATATGGTGTTCTTGAAAGGGATGAGTGTAAGAATTCAGGGTTTTGAGTAACTAAAATTTCTATGAAAATGACACAAGGTCAAGGAAGCCTTAAAAGTCTTCATTAAGGGGTTCTTGTTACAAGGGATTGAGAACATCAATAGGGCCAGAAATCTAGTAAACCATTGCTAAAACATTTCTAAGCAAACTCTAAAAATAGTTAGAAATGCTCCTAGGAGATCAATGCCCTTAATATTTACATTAATGTGCTAGAAATGCATTACTCTTCATTCAAACAAAAATCTAGAGCATATTAGTTAATGTGTGGAGATGGAAATACCTATTTTTATAAGGCTATCCCAAATAGAAATAATTTGAACAAAATAATTCAACTTACTATACCTTACAGCTCCATCATTCATAATCCCCAAAATCTCAAGTAAGCGAATTCTCATTTTTATTAGTAATTACTAGGAACAGAAGCGACATGCCAATCTAGCTAGTCTTATCTTAAGCTACCTGATCATCAATAGAATCACTAAGGATCAAAGAAGTCAACTCTCTCATTCTGTAGAGGCAGCTGGGATAGAAAACCTTTGAAATCATTATGCCTTGATAAGGCGCCAGATCAATATAATTAATGCCTTTTTTTTATCTTGTCACTAGACATATAATTAAGGATCAAACAATTCCTATAATAAAAAATACTTTAGGATAAGTAGGTTATTTAAAGAAATCAATATGACCTATTTCACCTTAAATATAAAGTCCCTAATCCAAAAAAATTTAAGGATTTCAAGAAAATTTAATGTTATAATATTTTATATAAGATTATATATAAGATATTGACCATATGATTGAAGCATGTGATGAGCTCCTTAATAAATAAATAATTGGTAGAGTTTATTTGTAAAAGAAACATAGGTGATAACATCTTAATGGCACAACAACTTCTGAAGGACTATAATAAGAAGAGGCCTACAAAAAATTATGCATTAAGATTGATTTTCATAAACCATATGATTAAGTGAATTTTATGTTCATTAAAGAAAATTTAATAGGACTTAGATTTCCTACCCAATTATGAGTATCTTTTTCCACTTACAACGTATTATTAAATGGGGAACCAGCATATTGATCTAAAAGGAGTAGTGGTTTGAGGTAAGGTGACCCATTATCCCTTATCTATTCAATCTTTGTTTGATTTTGTCAACATTGAATAATCATAATATGCATGTGATGAGACAATTTGGTGACTCTCTTGCTAAAATGGCATGACTCTCCATCAATTTATTGGAAGTTTGTCATCTCCTTTATGATCATTATTGCCTCAGTCAAGGGAAAGTACTTAGTAAGAAAAGCTTGGGCTAGCAGCTCCTAAGTGGTGATATAACCTGAGTTGAAAGAATTATACCATACTTTAGTCCAGTCCTTCAAGGTGAGAGGAAACAGCCTCAACCTCACTGCATCATCAGACATCCCATTGAAAAAAAAATGTATCAAAATCCTCTAAGAAATTAGCAAGATGGGTGTTGGAATTTTCATTAGCCAACCCATAAAACTGTACACTGGATTAAAGTATGTTGAGGAGCATCGACTTGATCTTAATGATATTTGTTTGTAAGATAGGACTTGCAAACCCTTGTGGACTTAAACCTAGCCTTAGAAAATCCATCAATTCCTTCGAGTGTTCCTTATGTTAATACATCTACAAAAATACAAGGAAAAGTATCAAAACTCTTAAATTAAAGTCACCCAAACTAAACTAGATGCTAAAAAAACAATCCTCGACAATGGTGCCAGAAACTCGCTTTCACTTCCCTCTTATCTTATTGATGTAATTATGTGTGGCCCTAGATTTTATAATGCTCAATTACCCTCTCTGAAGGTTTAATTAGTTGTCCTTAATTGATTTAAGATAGAATCAATTGTGCTGCCTCTCGACTTACATAACTTCTCTTAATCATTCATCTAGATGTTAAGTAATCCTATAGGTAATTTAAACAAATAACCAAGATCTCTCTTCAACTACTTACAAAACCTGAATATGTATAGGTCTATTAGGAGCCAACTCTCGTTACACTACCCAACAAGATTGCCTAAGGTAACTCTCTAAATCCATTGCAAGGTATAAGTTCAATGCACATCAGAAACATTCATTCATTAAATCAAAAAGTAAGAGTTTCATAAAAGATTTCAAGAATAACTCCTATGAAATGTTTAGTAACTCATAATCACAAATAATGAAACAACATTAATGTTTCTCATGCTAGAAAGTAATAAAGAGAAGAAATAAAAAACTGGCTGAAGCTTTGAAGTCCTCCTTTCTACTTCAAGGAAGCTGGAAAAATTGGATGGTTAAGAGTTTTCCTTGATTTCCCCGGATGATGTCTTGTTTTCCTCTTTTGGGAGCCACCAAAAAACCTTCACTTTCCCTCTTTTGGAAGGCCTGTAATGAATGTTGTAGGCTCCTAGGGTTTATAGCCCCTATATATGTGAAAAGCATAGTCCATTAACTTAAAATCCCATATTTAACTTGTTCCTGATGAGTTCCACTTGTCACCCTACTCTTTCTCCCCTCCAAATTTCATGGCCATCTAAGTTCCATAAGTCTGCCTAAAGGGTCATCTAAATCACCTACAATGCATCCAACTCTGGAATTTTCCTATTGCAAAACCACACATTAAAATACATCAATTCATCCATCAAATAAGGTCAAAATCCACCCTCAAAATAGAAAAATAAAGAAACAATTTAAAACATCAAAGATCATGAAAATATGCAAAAGATCCAAATAACTAAAGTGAAAACACACAAAGGAGCACCTAAAACACATGAAAATAACCTCGAAATATAACCTAAAAGTACATTAATCAGAACGCTTTAATGGGTTTCTCTTTTCACAACAAGTGTAAGAGCTTAAACACTAGCAATTTGGCAATCATGGAAGTTGTGTTGCTTATATGTGTTCTAGAAGATGCTCTATCAAGATAATACTAGAGCCTTTATCCTCCTTTAACAATTTTTCTAACATGAAAATCAACCAACAAAAGAGTTTTCTTGTCTTATCAACTACTACAATTGACTTGGTTGAAGAGTTCAATAACTCACAGGTATAAAATTTTCATCTTTTAATATAAAATACTCGAGACTAGACACAACAAACGAGAGAACAATTTATAGACATTGGTTAAAGCTATTTAAAAAGTTACAATCCATATTAGACAATTAGTATAACAAGAGTTTTTTATATAAAGGAAGAATTCAACTTATAATCTCCAATTTTTTAACTAAATGCATATATTTTATACCTTTCATATAATGTCACTAAAAAAAATTTAATTCACTAAAGAAGATGATGATCAATATCTTATTGAATGGATAATATACCAAGAGAATTAAAGCAAAAGTAAATTAGTAAGAAACTTGCAAATCCAAGTATAAGGGAGTGTTAGGAGTCTTTCTTGTATATGTAATTACAAATTTGAGCCTTTTGAAAAGAATTTGAAGGTTCTACAATGACATTAAGTCCTTATTTTTTAAGCGAATGAACATTAAATTTGAATAGAAATATATGGGAAATGTAAATCAAACTTAACTAGATGTGGACATCACAATAGATGTTAAGACTTAAGGGGCAGATAAATGTAGTTCTGAAACACAAGGTAGATAATGGCAGTAAAACCTCCTTATGTTGGGAAAATTAGTCCTTAACTAGTTCCTACATTTATAGCCAAATCCACAAAAATTAAGAACTCTTTTTCCCCTAAAGTAAGTGTAGAATAAATTATATAAGAGGGAAGTTGTAATTACACAAGCATGAATGCATAAAAACTTAAGATTTTTCTTCTAGGTTACTAGTCTAATGTGAATAGAGAGGATGAGATTATTTATAGATTCCTTATGGTTAATAATAGATCTTACAAATCCCTCATTGCTCTCCTTCCACTAAAAAATATTGGCTCCAGCTAGTTTGGTATTAGTATAAGCTTCCTAAAGTTTCTTTCATTCTTTGACTCATAATTAAAAATAAGCTATATGCTCTAAAGGATTTGAGGTATTATCCTAAACAAGACACTGAATGCTTCCTATGCCTTGATGACACAATAGGGATTTTTTTAAACTGCCAGTTCTCGTCTCAACTATGTGTGCCTTTCCTAAACTTATGAATACATAGCCTCAATAGCATAGAGTGGAGTTGTATTATCAAATCTATATAGGCACCAAATAAGATGTCAAGAGAGGATCACGCAGCCTTCAAATTGGGCTTTAGTTTTTGTGTTTATGAAATACAAAAAGAAAGGAATAGTATAATTTTTAAAGGGATTGATAGTGAATGCCAAGCTTGAAAACAAACAATCTTATCGTGAACTAAATATTAGCTAAAACTCCATCTGACATATTTGATTATATCTCACTTAATGCAATCTTTATGGTAAATAATTAGTTTATTATTAACCAAATTCTAAAAAAAATTGCTTTTAATTCCATTAGTTGTTGTAATACCTTGCTTCATAGGTAAGTGTTATTCTAACTCTTTAATGAACTCTTGATGTAGATTTTTCATGTATGTCCTCAAGATGTTTCTTAGATCTTCTTAATGTAGATCTTTAGAGCATATTAATATCATTCTTTTTTTTTACAAAAAATAAAAGAACAATACTCATTATCACATCACTTAATCTCGAGTAGGACTTAATACCAATAATCATATGGCATGATAAAATTTCCCTCAATACATAATGTTAAGCTTCAAATCAACTCTAAATAGAAAAAGAGGCAATATTATTCTAGGTGATTTTGTAGGTGCATTTTACACTCCATCCTACCATGGTAAATACAATTTATATTTCATCTTGCCTCAACTAATGATTTGACAAGAGCATTTTATGCTTTTCTTTTCCCAACACTTAATGTACTAATTATCTAACTTCTTCTTTTCCTCAATGATTTCAAATTTTTAAATTTTATAGTTCTTTTAGGAAAATTGTCCATAATTCAAACAACCTATTACAAGTTCGTATCAAAACCTAATACTAAGTACAAATTTTAACTCGATATATGCAATTCACATAACCTTACTTGAAAAAAGTCACAATTAATTAAAAATGATTCAATATTTGTTGTTGGTTAAGCTCAAAGAAATAAATTGTTAAATATGAAAATCAAAATCGACTCAAGACTGACTATTAGGGCTAGTCTACAGTTCAACAAACAATAAAGTGGAGTATTTTTAAGACTCTAAATGTCATATCATTGAAAAAAATACTGTGAATACTAGGTCCCTCAAATTATAATTGTTTAAAGAATTCAAGATTATGAATCAATGAAAATTAAAATAACTTAATTAAACTAAAAGCTTCCAATCAATTAAAAGGAATTAAGATTGGTTTAAAGATTTCTAAATTGAATTAATTAACTAAGGCTTAGTCTTTCAAAGATTCAATTACGCTAGGAAAGGATTGGAATCCTTAACTTATGGTATCTTTGCTAAATCAAGACAATATTATAGTTAAGACAATGCTTTATCTCTAATTAACCTAAATTAAAGTTTGGTGATTCACCAATTTTGGATGTTAGGCTTAAAGTTTAAGAAGTTTAACCTAAAAATATCTTATTTCTAGATTAACAATCTCATCATTAACCAAAATTTGTTTGTTCATTGATTTAAACGTCACAATTTATTGATTTATCTAATAATTAAGTTACATTTTTCGAACATTTAATAATGTTATCTTAAGTGGACAACTTGATACAAAAATTAATCATTTAATTAAACAAATATTAGCATCCAACATGTAATATAAATTTAATCAAATCATTTAATAACATTTCCTTAGCAAAAAAAAATCAAATTAAAGCAACATGTATAACAAATAACTTCAATGGTTAAACTTAAGCAACATGTTCATGCATACATGCAAATAAAGAGTAAGAAAAAAGTGATTAAAGTGTTTATAATGAACCAAATAAAGCTCCAAAGTGCAATACAACTTTGAATCATTGAATCAAACTCCTCTAATACTTAAAAATGAGCTGAAATTACCAAATGCAAAGCTAAAAAAGAAAAAAGAAATAAACCTAACACAGAGAATGAAGAATAAAATCCTAGCTAAAGAACTAATTTTTTGGTTGCCTAATCTCTATTATTCATACACGAAAGCCTTATAAGGCTCCCTTTATAACCCCTTTACCAACGGCTACATATTGAAGCCAAGTGTAATCAATTTGATCAAAATACTACTCAAAATGTGTTTAGGTGCTTAAACGACACTTGAAAAGGGCTTAAACGATGCCGTTAAGCTACATACATTTAACTTCACATCCTGACTTTATCATGGGTTGCATGGACTTAAGCACGACATGCATCCCCTACGACCATGTTTAGGTCCAAACTAGCTCAAGTTTTTATCTTTTATTCAATTTTTCTTCTCAAGTTTGGAATTAATCTCCGATTTAAACATTTCTAAACATTGAAACATCAAAATTGGTGTGAATTTACATTAAAATACCATGAAAAAGCACTATAAAATGAACCCTTATCAATTCTCCTCACACTTAAGCTTTTGCTTGTCCTCAAGCAGATCAATCAATCATTAAATTCAAAATAACATATAATCATAGGAAAAATGATCCAAATCCATCAACCACAACCATTGAAAAGATGTTCTTAATCCTTTCACAAAGATGGACCATTAAGAGGATATATAATCAATTAATTAAATCAATTCACAAATGAAATTAAATTACTTCATGATTATTTAAAATTCATCCTAAGTCACAATCTCTATTCCTAATGTAAAATGATTATAAACAATGTAAAGAGCATCATTAATTAATTAATTCCACATCACTTATTTATTAAACACAAAAACATAAACATAAATGTGAGCTTGGTTTGTTTAATAAGTCACTCAATGTTTTTACACGAAATGAACATTTTGTTGTGAACATCCCTGATTACTCAGTTGAGTCATCTCACATCAGCTGGCTACTAACACCACTACTTAGCTTTAACCAATTAGTTTGAAGCCAGTAGAGTGAAAGAAAGTTTCCTCACTTTTTCAATTTTTAGCACATTTTTCTTTTCCATTTCATTTTGTTTCATTATTGCATCATTTTGAACTTTAACTTTTGAGTTAGATAATGAAAATGTTTAAAAAATTTCATAATTTACTTAGGGGTCATTTGGTATTGTTGTAGATTGTGGTTTTTAGTTGTTGTTTTGATATATTTGTATTGATTTTTGTATTTTGTTCTCAATTTCTGTGTTGTCTTTATCGATTTTTATGTTAAAAACTAAAACCAAAAACTGTATTGATACCAAACAAGCCCTTAGAAATATGCATTTTAGAAATGGAATATCATGTTTATCATCAAGTATTCATAGTTTAAAAGATGAAGCAATTTAAAACCATTCGATCATCAATTATCATAATTAAATGTGTAACATATTAATTTGTCAAAATAACTTAAATATAAAGGGAAAATGTTCAATGATATGAATCAAAATCGAATTTTATTTTGTAAATTATAGATTATCTTGAAAAAGATTATAAAATAATGAGCCATAGGACAAGAAAAGTAAGTGTGATAACATGATATTCCTCCCCCATACTTAAATTGAACATTGTACCAAATATTCATCATAAAATCATCAAGAAAGCACAATAATGGGATAAAAGCGAACAATAAACTCCCAAATAAAAATGATAATATTGTTTGAAGCTCCGCTAAAGTGCACATTGAAATTCAATCATTGATTGTATCACACTCAAAATGATAAATGGAAAATGAAAACACCAAGGGCAATATACATAAAATACATTATCCATATATTTAAATATAGTCATGGTACAAAGTAGGAGAAAAATACACCAAGAGAGCCAGAAAACAATGAAAGGCTATTATAAAAGGAACTAATAAAAAGTAAGCAAACTAAGAAAAAGTAATGAAAGCATAAAAACACTATCCATGAATAGAAGAAAAAAATACAAACCAAACATTAGCTAGCTCATACTTCAAAAGCACAATCTAATAAAATTGAATATAAAGCTCACTAAATTAACAAAAAAGCCTAAATTTATGGTTAGGTTACCTCTCAACAATCATTTCTTTAATGTCTTTTAGCTAGACCTTAATGTTAGGGAATTTTCAATTTCATCCTTGATTCATCATCCAAATTATTTTCTCCATTCTTCTCATATAGGAAAGTTAAAGTATCAAGAGTTCTTATACCTTTAATTAGACATCTAAATGCATTAAAAACCTTACCCTTGATGAAATACCAATAAAACTCCTTTCCTTCATAAACTACCGTGGCAAATAACTCATAATTATAACTTTAGGCCAAGGAACACCTAGAAAATCAAATCTCTCACATGGTACATTAATTTCTTCATTCTTGACAACCTCATCATAAACATCATATTCCTTTGGTTCAATTTGGAGGTTTTCGTCATCATGAACAATGACCTCATCATGGCTTTCATCAACTTTCTTCATCTAGTGGAAATGCAAATGCTTCTAAATTATGTTCTTCTAAGTTGCTCAAAGGATCTTCCACATCGTTAGCTACTTCAAACCTAGATTTAAAAAATGGTTCATCACTCTCCAAGATTTCTTCATGGTCCTCAAAATTTTCAATTTTTGGAGCTTGGTTAGAATTCATACACTCATCAACTTCCACATCAAGAATTTCTAAAGCAATTAAAAGCACTTTCTCACCATCATTTCCAGAAAAAGGTTATAGCTTACTTGATTCTACTGTAGTAGGTTTAGGAGGGTCAATTAGATAATTTTATTTAAAAAATTCTATTAATTGCCCCTTTTAGTTACAATAAGAGGATTTTGATTCTTCCATGGTGGGTTGATGTCTTGATATGCTATCATTGATAAAATTATAAATGGTGGATCTCTCATCATTTTAAGGCTCCTCTTGATAGGAAAAACATTATGGTTATTCATAATAAAGTGCATTAGACCAAGCGTAATTAAAATAATTCATCAAATCAGGGGTATATGTTTTATCAAATTGCTCATAATTTCCATTGTCCTAATCATTCCCTTTAACTTTTGACTCATACCATTGGCAATAATTCTAATATTAATCTTACCTCTACATCTTCTTGATGACTAAAGATAGGTACCAAAACATGTCCCAACACACAAATCAAAAGAAAAAAAATAAAGAATTGTATTCTAAAAATAAAAAAACATAAAAATCAATAAAAAATAATCCACAAATAAAGTAATCATAAAGAATAAAAGATAAAGCTTCTAGAGTAATTGACACCGATAGATTCCTAATATTACAAATATATTCCCATAAATGGAACAAAAAACACGTTTCTTGCTAGTCTTGCTACCAATTAAGTTCAAATAAGTCAATCACTAAACATGTAAATTGAAATGAACTATAGACCAATTGTTGCAGCAAGTATGCCAGTGAATAAGTAGTAAAGTGGAGTATTTTTAAGACTCTAATGTCAAATCCACGAGGAAAATACTACGAAACTAGGTCACTTAGATTACAATTACTTAGAGAACTTAAGATTGTGAATTAATGAAAATTAAAATAGTTAAATTAACTTAAAAGCTTCCAATCAATGTAAAGGAATTCAGATTGATTTAACTATTGCCAAATTGAATTAATTAGCTAAGACTTAGCCTTCAATGGTTCAGTTGAGTTATGAAAGAGTTGGAATGCCTAATGTAGGGCATCATCACTAATTCAAGACAATTTTATGGTTGAGACAATGCCTTATCTATAATTAACCTAAATGAAGTCTGGCCATTCATCAATTTTAGGTGTTAGGATTAAAGTTCAAGAAGTTTAACATAAAAATATTTTATTTTTAGATTAAAAACCTCGTAATTAACCAATGTTTAGTCATTCATTGATTTAAACCATGTTGTCTATTGATTTATCTAACAATTAATGAAGATTTCTTGGATCCTTAATCATTTAATGACTTTATCTTAAGTTATCAACTTAAAATAAGAATTATTCATTCAAATGAAAAAAGATTAGCATCCCACATGTAAAAGAAACTTAATCAAAACATTTATTAAATATCTATGGCCAAAATTCATATTAAAACAACATACTTAAAAAAGAACAAAAAAGATCAAACTTATCCAACATGTTGTGCATATATGTAATTAAAGAGTAAGAAGCAAGTGATCTAAGTGTTAAGAATGAATCAAATAAAGCTCTAGAATGTAATACTATTTTGAGTCACTGAATCAAATTATTGGAATCCTTAAAAACAACTTGAATTTACTAAATAAGAAATGAGAAAATGAAAATAGAATAAAAAACTAACCTAGAGAAAGAAGAAGAAAAATCTAGCTAAAGAACTAATTTTTTAGTTGCCTAATCTATATTCTTCATGCATGAAAATGGCTTTTGAGTCAAGTTTTGTATCCCTCTCCAGGTGGTTAGATGTGGAAACAAATTGGAATTGATTCGATCAGGAATTAAGCTAGAAAAATGTGTCTAACTACTTAAACAACACTTGAAAAGGACTTAAATGACATTGTTTAATTACCTGCATTCATCTCCATATCCCAAGTTAAATGCATGTTGTATAGACTTAAGAACAAGATGCATTAGACCCATATTTAGGTCCAAATTAGCTCCATTTTTATCTTTTCTCCAAATTTTCATCATAATAAGGGATTAATCTACAATTTAAACATTTCCAAATATAAATTAATCAATCAAACGTCAAAATATGGTAAATTTACATTAAAATATCTTGAAAAATTATAAAATTAACCTATCAATATTGTTCTTGCTAATCACATTAATTGCATGATAGCATACTAGTTAACAATCAACTAAATGTTAGAATAATTCTAAAGTAACACATTTAATCCTATCATCCTTAAAATTCAAAATTGTTCAAGTGAAAAAAAAAAAGCTCAACAAAACATGAATCTGAAAAATTTTAAGCAATAAAAACACAATAAATGTCTAAATCCCATCCCTTACACATAATCTATCCATTTCCTTTAATGTATAAAGAAAAATACTCAATAGGGAAAAATAAAAGTGTAAGTAGGTGTAGCACTTCTATAAAGCAAGTAATGTCCATTAACTATGTAGTAAAGGTAGAGTTAACAACAAAGATTTGAAATGAAACAGAAAACAGTCAACATAAAAAATTAAGGAAACTAAATTGAAATAAAAAATTTTTTCATGCCTCTTAAAAGTTCCTTTAATTAACTTTTATTGATAGACATATCCATTGCTCAATCTTCATAAGTATGACAGACTAAACTGATTTAATCAACTTTAAACTCCCTATAACCATTATATATGATTTTAAAGATGAACATTAGCCTTGAAATTTTCATCAGTGTCAAAAATTTTCACCTCTATAATTGATCAATATTTCCTTATAGGTTTAAATAATTCTAGTTTATTGAATGTATCATGTAATTTAGAATCCATCAAATAGTTTTCTCTTTTAAAATTTTTAATCTTGTAAGATTGGATCTTCTATTAAGTGTAACCTTATCATCATAAATCCTTTCAACTGATTCTTGTGCTAAAAGGTCAATAACATCAATAAGTAAAGCAAAAGGTATATCATTAAGTTATCTCGTGGCATCATAAATGTTAAACTTAATATAGAATCACCATCAAATTCCATATAAGTGTTCTATCATGCATATCAATTTTTTCCCTAATGGTTTAAGAAATGATCTTTTTAACTGATAGGGATGAATTATATTGAGATTTGATACATGTTTTAACATGGTTTCATCCATATCTTTGATGTAAAAGTTCCTAAATTATGTTCATTTTGAATTTGAATGTAGGATTGATCATTGGACACAAATATTAGTTGAAGGGTAGAGTCTGGAGGAGAATTGGATTCAGGAGCAGATTGTGGGACCTAAACAATGCGGCTAAATGACATCGTGTGATTTCCCAAAATCACTATTCAACTCTCAGTTTCAATGCTTTCAAAGATGGTTTAATGAGGGATTGTTTAGGGTATTGTTAACCATAATTTAGCATTAAAAAAAAGAAAAGATGAGAAAAAAACACAGACTTTTACTTTACCAAACATTTCTAAACCTACATTGGGCATATTTAATGATTGATAGAGAGCCTATCTAACAACTTCCGTTCCCCTTTAGGTATCCCTCTATTTTCTTCTTATTTTTTACATAGTTTTTAGTGTTTTATGCTTTTCATTGAGTTATAATGGTAATATATTGGTAGTTAATAGTGCTAAGCCTTTAGATACTCTGTTTTAGTGTATTTTTACCTTCCAATACTGTTATTTATGTTTTTCGATTATTATATTTGGGTTAATTTTTTATTCTTTTTCATTATAAGACGCTTGAATATTGTTAAATAGATTTCTTTACTTTCAATTCTAATAACTTCCTTTGTTCTTTCATTATGTTATTTTGCAATTTATTTTCTATTTTGATTAATTTCAATATGTTAGGCTAGATTTCTCTTAGGTAAGAAGATATTAAAGGAATGATGACTTTATAATTGTGAGATTTAAATTGATTTTTAATGGGTATTGTGTTATTTACAAATATTAAGTTGGAATTATGCTTAAACGCCATGAATTAGGAACTATTCTATATGTTTAGTCATCTTATTAGCGATTTCTAGTTCAATTGCTAGGTATAGGCTTGTGATCCATATTTTTCATTAGCAAATACCATAAGTAGCAATAAATTAGTTGATTTTATGTAGGAAACTTACTTAAGCTAGCATAAAATTTCAATCCTCTTAGGTTGTATGATCCGAGCTTGCTGGGTTAAAATTAAAGAAACATAGGGTGCAAGAGCTTGTTTATTTTCAAAAGCGAGTATCTTATCTAAAACACAATCTTCCTATTTTCAATAATTAATTGTAATTCCTGAATCTTGGAGATATCTTCTACTAAGCTTGATTTTATTATTTTATTATTTTATTTTTTATTCTCCTTCATTTGCAATAATTTTGTTAGTTGTCTTTTCTATTTATTCTAATTATGCAAAACCAAGGGAATTTTTATTTCTTTAGCATCACATTAGAAATAGTTTTTGACACCCTAGCTCTTTGTGGGATCGTCCTTGACTTACCCTTCTATATATTTAGGTAGTTAGGAATTTATTATTGGTACTATTGACAAACTCACCATTAACAAAATTGATGTTGAGTTAAAATAATCACCTTATTTTGTATTAAGCAAATAGAAATTAGTAAGAAACACCAAACCATTCACTTGCACTAAAAAATTCTTTAAAACTCCTTCAGGATACACATTAGATCTATTAATTAGTGTAATAACCACACTCACTTCTTTAGACTAATAATCAACAATTAATAAGTAAAAAACTCATGGAGTTTATTCAAGCTCCTAAGTCATACGTAGGGTTCTTAATGCCTGGATTGTCTATTATTAATCCTAATAACACGTAGGAGTCATTAATTTGGTGTTTTAAAAATAATAAGTTAACCAAATAAACCAAATTTATTGAAAATGCTCATATGATGAATATTCTTAAGTAATTTAATCACAATAATATTATAAGGAAAATTCATAATTAATAGTAATAAAGTGATAAGGAAGAGAGGATAAATGAATTATTGTTATAGTGGCTCAATAATACCCTTTGTTGCCTACATCCATTCCCTAACAATCTTGTTGGAAATTTCACTATAAAATTTTTTTACGAATCTTCTTTAAGTGAAAAGGAACCCTTTACAAACCTAATCATTGTAAAGGTGAAGAGTAACCTTATATAAATCTTCCTTAAATGTGAAGAGGTTCCTTTTAATCTAATCTCAATCCTAACAATTTTAAAAGCCTTGTTAAGAAAATCAATTACACCTCAAAGATATTTCACTTGAAAATCCAATAACCAAAGGCTTACAAGCTTATCAAGATGAATGATATGAATGAAAACCTTCTTGATAGCATCTTAAAGAAAATCTTGTTGGATTAAAATCATAAAAGTTTTTATGCACTTTTAAGAAAATTATATAGTATAAATTCAAATTTAGCCTATAAGGTTGCTAAACCTTCAAGTAAACTTTAAAACAAACATAAGCAACCCAAAATAAAATTTTTTAATCTTCCAAGTTCTTTAATTTTACTTTATCCCTTATTCTTCAAGTCTAAGCTTTTCACTTCAAACTATCTTCAATTAATAGTTTCATGATCCTATCTTTTAAACCTTTCACCATAAAGCAAACCATTAGTAATAATCATGTTTTATTATCATCAAAATTAAAATTGGAACCTCCCGTGGTTAAAAAATATCCTATTTTTTTATGATGACAAAACAATTGATATTGGAGAACCAAAAGGTCATACAAATCATATACCAAACTAAATGCTCAATGGTCTCCATAAATATAAAAATAATATATGTTTATCATTTGAATGTTACTTCCCCTCAATTTATGCATTATAACAAGTGAAACTCCCTATAAATATATGCACCGTTGTATTTTAGGGCAAAAGAATCTATAATGATAAAAACAAATGTAGTTACCATATCCCCAGTATAATTCAATTAATAACTCCACTTACATGAAACATCTAATATCAATCACACTTCTCACTTTTTTTAACATCATTAAAAAGGATTGAAAATATACCAATTGTTAATAAAATGAATACCAAAATTTAAACTTGATACCAATTTTTAATTAAAACAATCATTATTAAAAACACATAAAATTATATAAAAAACACAAATTTCACAAAATTTCCAAAGTGATTAGTTATGCTTAATTCTCTCTTAGTCATGTAGAACCTGTCTTCACTCGTTGGTTTGGTGAAAATATTAGCTAATTGATGTGTTATATCAATAAATTATAATTTAATATCACCATGTTGTACATGATCTCTAATGAAATGATAACCATTTTTTGTGTCTAGTTCTAGAATGTTGAATTGGACCCTTGGTAAGGCATATGACACTAATGTTATCACATCTAATGAGATCTTCTTTCTCTCTATGCCATCATATCTAAATTATTACTTAAGCCAACTAAGTACACATAATAACTATCTGTCACTATATGTTTTTCTTCCATAGTCAACAAAGCTACTTTTCTCTTTACTAAATCATGAAACAAATGCATTTCTTAAGAATTGAAATAAGCCTGATACACTCTTCCTCTTTAAAAGACTATTAACATAAATTATATCGAAATATGAAACTAATAACATGGATTCATTCGAAGGATAGTAAAGTCCTAAAGATTTTTTTCTACATAAATACCTAATTATGTGTTTAACTATCAAAAAATGTGACTAAAACTTGATTAACAACAAGCATATAAAGACAAAATAAACATAACATTAGGAAGACTTATTATAAACATAATATAAACTACCTATAATAACTATATATAAGTTAAAGTTTATCCTCCTTCATCTTGGTTATATTTTATTGCAATGCTCATAGCTATTCCTAATAACTTTGCTTGACCCATTCCCAATTTTTTGAGTAACTCCTTACTATTTTTTGGCTTGATTAATAAAATTCCATCATTCAATTACTTGATTTTTAAGATAGGAAAGAAATTGAGCTCTACATAAAGTTTTTTTTTTCAAATTCCCTACTCATACATATATAAAAATCCTTACATAAACATTCGTTCATAGGACTAAAAATGATATCATTAGTATAAGTATAAATAATCAAAATATCTTTATTATCCCTTTTAATCAAGAGGGTAGTTTCTATTTTTCACTTAGAAATAAAATTTACAAAACAAACATATTCAATCTTTCATATTGATCCTAGAAGCTTATTTAAAACCATATAATGTTTTTGAAACATTGTAAATATGGTTGCGTGTGTCAAGGTTTTCAAAACTAGGTTGTTGGTCTATAGAGACTTCTTGTATAAAACCATTTACAAAAGCACTTTTTTGTGTCTATTTGAAGAAGCTTAAAATCCATAAAGGATGCAAAAGCCAATAATAGCCTAATTGCCTAAAAAAAAATAAAGAAAAGAGTCTTTATAATTTATATCTTCTTCATAATTATGACCTTTTGCTTTCTACCTAGGTTTGTTTCTCACAATGTACTTACTCATTAACTTTATTTCTCAACAACTATTTAGTACTTATAATTTCATGATCTTTAGGTATAGGTACTAAAATATAAACTTTTATTCCTTTCAAACTGGTTTAATTCTAAACTTTTATTCCTTTCAAACTGGTTTAATTCTAAACTTTTATTCCTTTCAAATTGGTTTAATTCCTCATTCATAGTAAGAACCCAACTTTCATCACTAAGTGCTTCCTCAATAATCTTATATTTTATACTAGAAATAAAAGCAATATGTATAAATATTTAAAAAAATATTTAACTACACCTATTTGCTCATCATCTATAATTTGGTTTGAAGATTATACCTCTAATCTCTAGGTAATCTCTTGTCCTTATTATCACCTTCACTTTATTTAATGGTTCACCATAGGCATGTTGAATTTTTTAATGATTCTCTTTTTCTTCTTAAACCTAGTTTCTCTAAAACCTTTAATAATCCCATATCAACATCTCCAAAGTTTTTATTCACATTAAAGGGGTTATTTTCATTAAACATAACTTGGATTAATGCTTCAACCACTAAGGTTCTCTTATCGATATGCCTTACCAGTCAACGAATAACAATAAGTAATACATTCATCCCTTGTTAGAACAAAATTCCCTAAGTTATCCACAGTGTTTGAAATAAATCATTTACAAATAGGAAACTCGAAATAATTAATCTTTAGCTCATAGTTGATTTTATTTATAATTGATAGTATATAGACATTATTAAATATATAGCAAGCATAAGCTATGACTTGTTCCTAAAAATATTTAGGAAGATCATACTCATTTGCATAGCCTCGGCAATTTCTTGCAATATCCTATTTTTTCTCTCAAAAACTCCATTTTCTAGGGGTCTTAGATATAGAGAAACCATGAAAGATGCCATGTTCATAAAAAAATGATCTCAAACAAGTCATTTTAAATTCTCCACCATGATCACTCCTAATTCATTTAATTGTAAAACCTTTCTCTTTTTGCACTCTTTTTGCAAACTTAATGAATGAAACATTCATCTTTGTTTTTATAATTATCATCAACAATATAAAAATAAGACTTACCATCTAACTAGTAATTCTAGTTAGATCAAGCAAATCCATATGTAAAATTTCCAAAGGTCTAGTAAATGTTACTAATTTCTTGCTCTTGAAAAAAATTTAGTTTGTTTCCAATTTAACAAGCTACAGATACTTGTTATCAAACCAAGGAGGGTTTTTTGGTAATGACAAAACAAATTATATTACTAATGTTTATGATTTTTAGTATGTTGAAAGACAAGTTGGATAAAGGTTGAGCTTGATCATTTGAAAGATCTCGAAACTAGAAATAGAAGATCCGTATGAAGATTTAAGCTTGAAGAAGTAGTATTTAGAATAAGCTCATACTTTTGCAGATTTTTTCTTGTCTTATTGTTTAATGTGTTCAAGAGGCTTATAATTGATCATTCATGCATACATGTTCTAGAATATGTATATAGGTGCATAATCAAGATGTTTATGTGGTTGATCTAAATCTTCGCCTCTTGATGATTATCTTAATTAGTTAGAGTGGTACGAAGTTACGATAAAGAAGGTTTTTTTTAAAGAAAGATTTGAAGTTAAGTTATTATTGAGTGCTAGTTTTG
>JAOXYD010219153.1:0-19225 GCA_028565735.1 Pinacopodium congolense
ATGGTAGTGAGGGAAGTAATAGAAACAACCTTGAAACACCTCAAGCATTACCAAAAGAAGTGGAGGCAGTACTAGATGATTTTTCAGACCTTACACCCGAGGATTTACCAGGTGAATTGCCTCCTTTAAGGGATATTCAACATGCTATAAACTTAGTACTTGGATTTACTCTACCAAATCTTCTAGCTTATCGCTTAAATTCTATGGAGAATGAAGAGTTGAAGAGACAAATAGAAGAGTTGCTAAAAAAGGGATTTATTCAAGAAAGTCTTAGTCCATGTGTAGTTCCAGCACTATTGACTCCAAAAAAAGATGGAAGTTGGCAAATGTACATCGATTGTCGAACGATAAACAAGATTGATATAAGATATAGGTTTCCAATCCTACACTTTGACAACATTTTAGACTTGTTGAGTGGAGCCACAATCTGTACCAAGATAGATTTGCGAAGTGGATACTATCAAATCAGAATTAGACCCGGGGGTGCATGGAAAAGAACTTTCAAGACTAAATAAGGACTTTATAAATGGTTGGTGGTGCCCTTTGGACTTACAAATGCACCTAGCACTTTTACAAGAGCGATGAATCAAGTGTTTAGATCATTTTGGGAAAATTCTTAGTGGTCTATTTTGATGACATTAATATATAGCAAGACTAAAGAAGATCACTTATTACATCTTTAACAAGTCTTAAGAGTTTTGAGGCAAGAGAAACTTTATGTCAACTTAAAGAAGTGTTCTTTTATGCAATCAAGAGTCGTATTTTTGGAGATTATTGTATCTTATTGAGCATTAAATAGCCTAGCAACATTCTATAGGCAGGAACATTCTACAGGCAGTTCATACCTATCTTCAACACCATAATGGCGCCTATAACTAATTGTATGAAGAAAGGGCAGTTTATTTGTACAAAGGCAGCAACTAAAGTCTTTGAAAAAATCAAGAAAAAGATGATCGAATCACTTGCTTTGCTGCTGCCAGATTTTTCTAAGGTATTTGAAGTTGCTTGTGATGCATCTGACGTGGGAAGGACATCCAATTGCTTATTTTAGTGAGAAGTTAAGTGAAGAGTCCAGAAAAATAGAGATATTTAGCTTCACTCTTTTATTTTTGTTTACATCAATATATAGTACAATATTGTGTCTAAACTAGGAAATAATAATCTGTACAATAACAGCTAGCATAATCTGATTTAGCTGATTTCTAGGGATTGAGTCTAAATAAGGAAACAATGATTTATACATAATCTGATTTAGTAAATCAAGGATCTGATTTATCTTAATTTTGGGGGCTAATTTCTGAACTAAATCTCTCAGTTCAAATCTTCCAACAAAGAGAAACAACAATATTCTACCTATGACAAAGAATTCTATGCAGTGGTGCAATCTCTTTATAATTGGTGACACTATCTCTTATATAAGGAGTTTATTGTATGTTTAGATTATGAATCTCTCAAACATTTCAAATCTAAAAAAAACTTGAACAATAGGCACGTTATATGGAGTGAATGTTTGGAACAATTTAACTTTGTCATTAAATATCGGGTAGGAGTAGAAAATAAAGCAGTAGATACATTAAGTAGAAAGAGTCATTTGCTTAATACTTTAGTAAAGTTGTGGGGTTTGAAGAAATAAGAAGAGAATATGCTTCAAATTAAGATTTTGGGATAATTTATTTTGAAATTACAGCAGGACAAAAGGACAAAAAATTTCCTTTTGTAATCCACGATGACTATCTTTTCAAAGGAAATTGACTTTGCCTACCTAATACTTCTATAACTTAGTATGTGATTTGAAAATTACATGGAGGAGGGGCAACAAGCCATTTTGGAAGAGATAAAATCATAGCAATAGTTAAAGATCGCTTTTATTGGCCCTCTTTAAAGCGAGATGTGTCTTAAGTTGATGTGACAATGTCAAATGTGTCAACTACCTAAAGGAAAGAAGTAAAATTCCGGACTAGACACACTGTTGCCTATGCCACATGAACCATGGCAAGACATAAGTATGGGTTTGTCTTGGGAATTCCTAAGTCTATAAGAAGATAAGATTCTATTTTTGTAGTGGTGGATATATTCTCAAAGATGAGTTATTTTATCCCTTGTTCCAAGACTTATGATCCTATCCGCATTACTAAACTCTTCTTCAAAGAGGTTGTACATCTTCATAGGTTACCTTTAACTATAGTTTTTAATCGTGATGTGAAATTTATGAGTTACTTTCGAAAAACTCTATGAAAGACATTGAATAGGGCTTGTTTGGTATCCATGCCATTTCTCGTTTTCGTTTCTTGTTTTTTAAAACACAGAAACCAATAAAAACAGCACAAAAACCGAAAAAGACAACATACTAATACAGCACAGAAACCCAAAAAATAACACGGAAACCAATAAAATTACCACAGAAACCAATACACATACACAAAAGTAAAAACAAAAAACAGAAACGAGAAGTGATACCAAACGTGCTCTAGCTTCAATTTTCATGTTCTTTCTATCCTCAAACTGATGGATAAACAAAAGTGGTGAATAGGAGCTTGGGAGACTTATTAAGATGTCTAGTTGGAGATAATGTAGACTTGTTAAGATGTCTAGTTGGAGATAATGTACATAATTGGGACCTAATTCTTCTTATGGCAGAATTTATATGCAACAATTCTATAAATAGGTCAATTGGTAAAAGTCCTTTCGAGATAGTTTTGGGAATTCAGCCAAGGAAACCTATAGATTTGGTACCTTTACCACAAACAACACGAGTTAGTGTTGAAGCTGAAGGTTTTGTATAACATATGAGAGATATCTTTAATAAGGTACGACAAAAGATAGCAACTAGCAACTTATAAGGAACACGCTGATCAACATCATCGATTGGTGGAATTCAATGAAGGAGATATGGTGATGATAAGGATTCTTCTAGAGCTATTTCCAAAGGGAAAATATAAGAAGCTTCATTCAAGGAGTGCTGAACCTTATAAGATCCTCAAAAAGATAAATGCTAATGTTTATGTTTTGGAATTACAAAGTGACATGGGAATTAGTCTCATCTTAAATGTGGCGGACTTAAACTATTTATCTTGGGCATGATGAGGCACAATTTCCTACTATACTTGTGAAAATTCCAGCCATTCCTTATGTTAAAGAGAAGATTGAAGATGTTCTTGATGAACAAATTGTAACCACAAGATCTGGTGGATATCAACGATTTCTTGTCAAGTGGAAAGGAAGGCCAATTTTTTATGATACTTGGGTTTCCGAATCTGAATTTCAGAAGTGGAATCCAGACTTATATGAACAATATTTGTCAGATTTAACGTCGAGAACAACTTTAGATAAGGTGGGGAGAAATGATGCAAAAGAGTTTAAAGTTTATAAAAGAAATAAAAAGAGGACAAATCATTCAACCACATGCTTTAATTTGATGGGATGAAGATTGGGAGTTGAATTGATGATAAAGACAAGGGCTGAAGTTTTGTTTGTATTAGGATTTTTTATTTAAAAAGGACTTTAGATATAGTATCCTTATTAGATAAGGCTTTAGATAAATAAGGAAACCCTGTTAGAATAGTATTTAATTTTCAGATATTAGCTATGAAACTTTTTACTATTAAAATAAGGACTCTATAGAATTTTTCTATAATTATGCATTTATTCAGCCCTTTATTAATAAGATTCATAATTTGTTTTCTCTAAACTTGACTTTTCTTTTGAAGGTGAGATACTTTCTTCTAAGAGTGATTCTTAGACCCTATGAGTGATTCTTAAATTTTCTACTTATTGTTTATTCATCTAATCTTAAATTCCAACAACTCTAAAACCCTAATTTCTAGCCTAAAACTCCGACAATCAAATCCTAAATTTTCGGCTATCCCAAACTTGAAATTGTGACAAATTTAGTTGCAATCAGATCTGAAAACTCAATTTTCCAACAGCTTAAAGCTGTTCAACAAACTCTATCATCCTAATTTTTGAAAGTTTAACCCTAATTTAGTATTTCTTCTACTCGTCCTATGTCACAGTATGTAGGTAGTGTCTTTCCAGAGGATCTTTCCATCTTTGGGTGATGACTTTGTAAGCAGCAGGAAAGAAAATGCTTAAACCAACCAATGTTCCAAGTTCATGTGTTCTGCTTCGTGGGCACCTTCCTTGCCATAGGAGTAGTGTTTATTGGACTTTTCAAACATACTCTGAATTACTCAATCATTGATTTCCATTGATAAAAGATATGTCTACTTGGACTCGCTGTTTGTATATATTCATCCTTTTGCTGCTGATCTTGAAATGTGGGAATTGGATGTTGATAGGTTGGGAAATGACAAGGCTGACTGTCAAACTTTGGTAGCTTTATTTTCTATTTCTAGTTTTTGGTTTGAGGTGGAGGGCTTTGCATGGACTGATGTTTATAGAGCCTCACCAGTTCAGAATCTCTTAAGGATTCATGTTCAATGCAGATTAGCTGGTGAACTTGCATGCCTAGTGCTAATTTATTGCTTAATCTTGGATTTACAGTATCACTTAGATAAATGCTGCAAGAAAGTGTTATAGATATGAGAGAGACCTACCATCTGCCTTGTAATATGGAAATATGCTTCTGATGTTCATGTATTTGTGAATTGCTAGTCAAAAATAATTTTCCATTGCACTTCTTCATGTCAATCCTTCGAATTGGAAGGTCGTTATTTTAGCTATTCATTACAATTTACTAACAGTCAGCCTATGGTATCATTACAGCTTATAAGCCTCATCTTAGCTTACTTTATGCGGATCTAACGGATGATGAGAAGAAAAGAGCTCAAGAAAAAGCTAATGAACTTGATGATAGCCTCAACGGCCTGACCTTCGAGATAAATCGCCTTCAGTTGTGGAAAACAGACATCGAGGACAAAACTCTGAAATCATGGGAAAAAATTGCAGAATGCAGTCTCGGTTCTAACTAGTCTTGTCCGGCAACTTTTTAAGTGCTTTGAATTTGGATTAAAAGCACGTATTCATCTGGCTGTTGCTTGAGTGCTTTGGATTTGGAATAAAAGCATGTACTCATCTGGCTGTTACACTTTGGCAATATCAGAAAGCAGTCGGATTTCTATGTAAATTTCATCATTGAATTCCAAAAGTAACATGTTATTGAAAGGTCTAGTACTTGCAGGGTTCTGGCTAGTTTATTTAAGGGGCATAATTCCACCCTTAAAATACTCTGTTTGCTTTATTCCACTAAATTGGCATTTAGAGTCAGAAAAATTTTCGTGCAGTAGACTTAACGTGTAATTAAATATTAATTGGAGGAAAAATGATCCATCAAGGAATTTGACATGTTGTAAAGGGAATTTCTATCATAGGATATTGATAATCCTATAGCACTTAAGAAGAGGGTTAAACAATGTTTGAAAAATCAGTTAGAATTGACGATACATTGTACTGGTCTGAAATCAATACGATTTGAATCAAAATTGTATCAGGTCAGAATATTAATCCGTACCGGTAATACTGGTCCAAATTTTGGACCGCTTTCGATACACCCCGGATCAATATTAAAAATTTCCAATAGCGCAAAAACTGAACTATAATTTTGGAAATTTTAGAACATCGGTCCTTGCCGGATTTCGTAGTCCTAACAATTCCGAAGACAACTAGAAGTGATGAAATCAAAAAGACATGAATTCCTATATTTCTTGGACCAACACAAATCAAATCATCTGTACAAAAGGTATAACTGAACTGAAAATTTAAGGTAGTTACATTTTTCATCTTACAAAAACCTACGGAAATAGAAACTTGAGGTTGGGTCTCACCTATTCAAAGAATTTGACAGCGCAGTGATGAAGAAAAGCCTTTACCAGAGACGAAATTGATTTTTGAGTGAATTTTAACCTAGTCATTTTCAATATTGGCGCCAAACACATGTAACAAGATAGGCGATGGAATAAAATACCTACAACATCCAAAGCCACGAATTTGAATATATTTGGGAATTGGAATAAAAATTCTAGTGCACTTGTGATTAAACTACTAAACAATTTACTGAAAACTGAGTTATTAAGGGTCATAGTTCTAAATTATAATTTAAATAAGAGTAATTATTGTTTACTCCTGTTTTATTGTCAATTATTAAATATTTCTTGTGTTTTTAAAAATATTACAAATCTCTTGTATATTAATAAAATTATCACACCCCTGGAAACTATTCTGCGATGACAAAGTGTTAATGTGACGGTTATGCTGATGTGGCAGGGTAATTATGCTAGCATGACGATAATGTGACACTGTTGACTATACGAATTGATGACATGACAGGAGACGTGCGTGACGTGACTACTGACATAGTAGAGTGACTGTGCATAGGATGCATTAATAATTTGTGAAAACACATAGGATATTCAAAAAAATGAAAAACACATGGAAATAGTTGAAAAAAATAAATAACACAGGAAGTTGTTTAAAAAATAAAAAAATAAAGGATAATTACTTTATATATTATATTTATTATTTAAGATAATTTTATTTATAAAAAATAAAAAATTAAAGTTTTATTTCTAATTTTTAAATTTTATAAACTATATTTATAAATATAAATAAATATAATTTGTGTATTTAAAAAGTAAAACAAAAAAAATTAAAAACAAAACAAAAAAATAGATTATTACTTTAATATTTTTAAAAATCAAAATTACTATTTAAAAATATTTAAATAAAATTATAGACTTTAAAATATTTAGTTTAAATATAATCAATTTCAAAACTATTAACTAAAAATTAAATTAAATATTTTTAAATTTTAACATTTCATTTTTTACGAATAACTAAATTTATAAATTTATAAATAGATATAATTTGCATATTTAAAAAATAAAACTAAAAAATTAAAGATAAATTCAAAACAAAATAGATTATTACTTTAAATATTATGAATAGTTATCAATTTCAAATTTTACTTTAAATATTATGAATAGCTATCAATTTTAAATTTCAAATTTCAAATTTTATAAACTAAATTTATAAATTTATAAATAAATATAATTTTCATATTTAAAAAGTAAAATTTAAAAATTAAAGATAAATCTAAAATCAATTGATTATTACTTTAAATATTATGAATAGTTATCAATTTTGAATTTCAAATTTTTATTATTAATTTTTGTATTTCTTGAATAAGTTTTGTTTTTTTGTTTAGAAATTGCTAGGAATTATATGCATATTCATTCAAAGTTCTATTCAATTCCAGCTATTTCAATGAACTCGAATATTCATTAATTTCAAATTTTAATATTTAAAATATTTGATAAATTTACTATTTATAGCATTTGAAATTAATAACTATTCATAATATTTAAAGTATAATCTATTTGTTTTGGATTTATCTTTAATTTTTAGTTTTACTTTTTAAATATGCAAATTGTATTTATTTATAAATTTATAAATTTAGTTTATAAAATTTGAAATTTATAGCTATTCATAATATTTAAAATAAAATTTGAAATGGTTAACTATTCATAATATTTAAAGTAATAATCTATTTGCTTTAAATTTATCTTTAATGTTTTATTTTTATTTTTTAAATATGCAAATTATATCTATTTATAAATTTAGTTATTCGTAAAAAATGAAATGTTAACATTTAAAAATATTTAATTTAATTTTTAGGTGACAGAAGTGACCAGGCTAGCCGCAGTTTGGTGTGGGGCCTATGCCCGTGGTTGGAATGAGCCTCAGGCTCAGATATGTGTGGACCCGCTTTCCACTACGGATTGGGGTCAATACCTGAAGAATGAGCCCAGTATCAGCTACTGATATGGTACAGTAAATGGCATAAAGTCACAACAAAAGAAAAAGAAAATTGAGTCTCATGTGCATTTTTAATTGTGTTCTCGCATGATAACATGCCATTGTATAATCATACTTTGATATGCTAAACACATGATAAACGTGATCTTAAGTGTGATGATTATGTAATTTGTTTTGTGTTATATGTTTATGTATAGATAGAGTGAGTACATCGATGATGGCCACTCACTGAGTTTTCCCTGAAAACTCACCCCACTCAACATTTCAAGTCAGAGGGAGCTCAACTCCTAGTTTAAAACAGGGTAAAGAGAGTGAGAGTTGCGTACTTACAGACTTATAATGGATCAGAGGTTGGTCAGCTGACGCCTCGAAGAGTCTAGATAGAATGTTTTTGTTCTATTTGATACTTATGTACAGTTTATGATGATGTATAAATGGACTTGGTTTTAATAAAATATGAGTTTTGGTATCTATATTCCGTCTGATTATGTTGTTCGATGTCTATTGTACTTGCTCTAGCATGCCACCCTTGTAGGGTATTTATTCGGATATTCATCAGAATATCGGGTAAGTGTCCTATGAGAGTGGGATGTTACAGTAAAGTTAAAAAATAAATTGAAATTTGACAAGCAAAAGAGGAAGCTTATATTGATTTTTAGGCTTAAAGGCTGATAGGTTTGATAAAGAGGAAAAAATAAATGATAATTCACCTCTAATCAATTCAAAGGCGATTTAGACAAGAGTTTATTGTGAAGGAGGTCATTAGAGGGCTCATATTAGTAGAAGTAAGATGAATCTTAGATTTCTCCCCTTTAGAACCTTCGCTCAAATCCTTCGGGATATTATGAAGTCATTCAGGCTAATTTAATCATAGACTCAAGTTTAGAGCTATGTAAAATCATTGACACTTAAGTCATAGATTTCTCGATTTTGATGGATTCTTATATTTTTTACACCCTTCAGTAAAGAAAATGGCCATATTGCAAAAATTCCAACTCTTGAAAGACATGCTCTTAAAAAAGTAGCTATACATATCCATTTTGTACTCCTTTCCTGTAAATTACTTGTTTTGCTTATAAGACTCGGAGTCTAACTTCCTGTGGTCTATAATTTAGAATTTGAACCTTCCCATCTAAAGCCTTTAGACATTTTTTGTAGGCTTCCAACTTCTAATTTAGTCCTTTCATGATCATTGCCATATTTTCTCTAGAGTAAAAATAAGCCTCTTCCTTTCTATATTAATCCTTTCAATATAGATCTTTAAAGTAAGGGGGCCCCCAACAAAATTTAAGTCACATAAGGTTTATACAAATAAAAATAAAAAGAAAGGAAAAAGAATAACCTTTGCGATGTTAACCTCTACTTACCTACACATCATCTTTAAATAACTCTTTTTTTAGGCCTTTTTGTCTTTAGGAACAAATAGGATTCAACGCATTTTCATCCTAATCATGACAGTTTTGAAGAAGGATTAATTGGAATTAATATCCCATTCAAGGAGAAAGGCTTCCAAGTTAGGCTTCTGGTCTTTATCCTTGGCAACTAAACACTTGGAAGCAATTGGCTTAGCAAAATTTTGTACAGATATAAAGTCTTTCTTCTTTTCTTCTTTATCCGTATCAATTTGCATGACATGATTATTTGTAGTGGCCTATAACATCCTTGTGGCCTCTTCCTTTTCCTCTTTTGAGAAGTTCCTCTTTGTTGCAAGCAATAAAATATAAATTTATGTATATACATCCTTATAAAACGTATGAAGAGCTAGCAACAACGATCTATCTAATAACAACAAGTGTATGAAAAATAACCTAAAATTATGCTAATCAATATTGCCAAACTTTAACAACATTTCTTACTCTAATAGCAATTCCTTGAGGGAAATGGTATTGTTAACATTCTATAAGTCTTGTGCATTAGAGGTTAGAAGATCCTCTTACCTTCACCTTTCATTAAAACTAAAATTGACTTCCGCTTAGACTTATCTTTACCCCTACTCACTCCTATCTTCTAAGCTAGGAATGAAAGTGGATTTTCACCCATGCATTCTTTTAGAGGTTTGTTTAGACTCATCCCAGGCTTGATATTCAAACTATACCATTTTAATAGATTCTTCAAACAATGCATTTGTGAATAGATGTAAACGAATGTATAATTTGCTCGATGTTTGTTATGAAAAACCACCTAAAGGAGGAAAAGAAAACACCAAGAGTAGGGACAAAGTTGATTGATAATAGGTAATTTAGATAGTTTATATATATATATATATATTATATTCTTTGACATTTTATCCATTTTAGTTGTTAATTTCCATTTAATAAATTATTTTGATAAGTTTTTACATATGTTTCATATTTGATGGTTTAAATAGCAAGATGAGTTAATTTTTCAAGAAACAGTCAAACAGATAAATGGAGAACATAAATGACATCATTTATCTCCTTAGTAAGCACCATTTTACTCCTTAAGAAAGGTATTGGATAAACAATCCATAAAAATAATACTGCTTACCCTTGTTTAAGTGCCATTTTACTACTAGAAAATCCAAGACTTAAAGATGTTTTTAAGTTAAAAAAAAAAAACTAAAGTACCCTAAGATAATAATAGGCTTAAAAACTCAAAGTGTAGCCATTATAAGGAGCTTTTGAGAGAATAATAGAAGTTGATATAGACATTAGAGAGTGACATTTGGAGATTTTAGAGGGGAAGAACTTTGCTAAATTATGAAACCATGCTATCAAAGAGATTAATTCAAAATAGGAAAGGCAAGAAGATTGCTTAAAATTTAAGGTGATATAGACTATGAAGCTTCTTAATTCACAACTCCTTATTTTTCTTTACATTTTCTTTATTTCAGTTATAAACTAATTTCTTTACGATTATCTAAATGGGATGAACCTTAGAACTTGGTTATATTCAATGATTTGTTGATTTTAATAAAAAGATATTGTTTTCTTGTGAATTATCTATGTTAAAGCATTAATTGATATTTGTCTACATATTAGTTCATGATCAAATTTTATATGTTCGAATTGAGAAATTATGGATATAAATGGACTATAGCATAGATAGTAGGAGTTGCAAGGTGTTAAAGATAGGCCTATATAAAGTTTTAGAATTATAATAAAATCTAATAGAGGATCTAATAGATTACAATAATGCATTCTTGAGGGTTTTGATTAGACAGAGATTTTCAATTAACTTGAAAATAGGGGCTAACTCGAGAGATAACTATGCATAGTTTAGTAATTTCCAAAAAATAATACAATTTGATTAAGTAGATTATCATTTATACTTAAAAAGCTTTAGGGGGATTTTTCATCTAGATAATTACATCTATTTGGTTATATTTTAATTCTAAATGTTGTCTTTATTTATTATATTTACTTTGATTGTCTTAATTAGTTTAGATTTAATTTAGTTTTGAAATTTATAATTCAATATTAACTAGGTTATATAATAGTCTAGGAATTCAAACTAGTATTCACTGGAATCCCAGTGGGAAAAATACTTGACTTACTTATATACTATGTTAACCTATAGATGCATTCGCCTAGAAAGTTGTGTATTATAAAAGTAAGCATAAAATGCACAATTCATTGACCTAAGGTAAGACTTGCCTTTTTTAAAACCTAAAGGCAAAACTTGTCTAATGGGAGCCTCATCTTATACTTGAAACTATCATAAGTGATGTTAACTTGGCTAGGTTTGACATAGTAAGCTCTCTTGAACATAAGCGGGTGCCTTATAGTAAAGTAGGGGGAAAGAAAATTTAACCCTCATTTCCTTGAAATTAACTGACTTGATAATACCTATATAACTCTCAGCCTTAATCTTTGTTGTCACTTGAATATGAGGAGCAACGATCTGACAATCTCTTTCCTCAAGCTTCCTTATCAACTTATCATTAATAAACACGTTTAACCCATCATATTCCTATCTAATGGTGTTATAATAATAAATTAAATATCCTAAAGAGAAATTTTGACTTATAAGAAATCATTAACTTAAGAAAATGTACCAATGAAGGTAATTGAGACTTAGAAAAATGAATGGGGGTGAAGATGTCAAAAGAGGTGGCTTTTCACTAGTTTCCTAGAAATAAAAAAAAGTTATGCAATAAGTTGTAAAGAAGGTATTTATTGTCTTTCTAATGAGTCAAAATGGTTATGGATGATACAAATTTAGGGACTTTTCTACTCCTTAAACTTATATTTTTTTTCCTGCTTCTCTTTCTCTATCAAAAAGTTTGTATAAGTTAAAGACAAGAAAACTGGTGATATAAAGTTAGAAACTAAAAAGTTACCTCTTTATAAGATGTAACTCATACCCAAACCTATCACTTATATCCCCTTGGATGATCAACTATTTGCCCATACATTCTTTAAATATGCAAAGATCCACGTATACGGCTAGGGAATTGATATTAATAAATATAACTATTTTCCTTACAGTCTATGAGCCCTTATCTTGGTACTAAAAAGTTCATTAGGAGTGCGCAAAGGATGTATGACACTTCATATACTTCATATATGTACCATGCTTCCTTATCCTATTAACTTAAAGTAATTAAGGAAAATATTCCATTGTTCTCAAATAATATTGATTTAAGAAACCCTTTGCCATGATGGAATGGATCTTTAAAGATAGTTTTTAAATATCATTTGAGGAATCAATTGCTAATACTAGAGAACTAATATGATTGTATTCAAATAATGTAAACATTATTGTCATATCTTATGTCCAATCGAAACATTATATCATAAAAGGTTGAATAGAAAAATAATTCATGGAAAGGTTAGTTAAAACCATTTAAATAATCCTAATATTTAAGTTGTCATGATGCATTGCTTGATGGTAATTTTTATCTATGAATTTAAATTATTAAATTAGATAATTAATGATAAATTAAAGGAGTTTAATTTATTAAATCCAAAATATAATATTGGATCATAATATCCATGCTAACATATTTAGGAACCTAGTGGATTACATATAAAGAATGGTTGGGGAAAGAAAAGGTGACTTAATCAAATTGGACTTGATTATAAATTTTGAAAAAGTGTAGAATGAAATATAAGATATCTAATAAATAAGGACTATTATTAAATATTGAATCTTATTTGGAAACTAATTAATATTTGATTAAGAATATTTGTAATTTTAATGAACATTTAATTGAAATTAAATTAAATTATTAAGCAATCTCTATCTTATTATAAATAAGTGTAGGATCTGTAAGAGCTAGTACACTTGCTATACCCATTGTTACACCATTTGTCCAATTTTATTAACTTGTTTGTGTGGATAGGTAGGAAACTTATGTGATGAAGGAATTGTAGAAGAAAGAATTGAGCTTTATAATAAGATACGATCAATAATTCACACTTTATTATGTTTAGATCAAAGGTATGTTTGAATGCTTAACATTTTCATAAAAATTCAAGAAAGACATAATGTTTCACATCGTTCAAATAAGACCCTAATGTTTGAAAAAAATATCATTTTCAAAACATTTAAAAAATAGCTTGAAAATAATAGAAACTCAACTTTCCGTTATTCTTTCATTAACTTTTATTGATGTAACATATTTAATTAAGTTTATGCCACCTCGGAAAGATGATGTGGCAAACCAATATATTTTAGGGATTAAATGTAGGGATTTAAAGTTTCAAATGTTAAATCCCCAAAATTTACATTGAACAATCAAAATAACACAGATTTCTAGGAACTTTATTCATTTAGAAGGGTAAAGGTTTTAGTTTTTTGATTGTGAAGTTACAACTTATCCATTGATTTAGAATAATGTAGTTATCTAGTAGAGCTTAAAGTCTTCGTAAGATGGTGCACATGTATCTCTTTTTGTTCAAAGTCTAGCAACGGTCTTGGAAAGATGTAAGGGCTCAAGGTTTTAAATATTTTATTTAGGGTGGAAATACTTATTTCTCTTTCTTAGGAAAATTATAACCTCCTCTATGGACAAACTAGTGAACTCTTACTTTCCTTGATTTGATTTTGATGGTGAGATCTTGCTCTTAATTCTTGTTTTCCTGTTGATACGCCGACATTATATCATTCTAGCTTGCTTACCACCATCTTAAATTTTTTTTATGAAATAATTTTCCTAGAATTATTTTGAGGGGAATTGTATATTATGAAAATAATAGGTTCGGTTATCCCTTTTATTTATTTTATATTTAGGATTTAGTATTTGTATCAATTAGCACTAAGTCGAGTGTCACCAAATGTTTAATGTTGATTAAAAATAGTGCTTTCTTAAGGTGGAAATTTTATAATTCCTCTCTTATAAAAAATGTGGCAATTATAAAATTAATAAAGGACACGAGATATGCATTGCATTCAATAGTGTCTCATGATGGGTGTACAACTTCCATGTTGAGCATCATCCAATTTGTTATTTTTCTAGGAAATTTTTTGTTGTTGCTTATGATCAGGTATTCCAATGCCACAAGTATAAGACCTTATTATATTGTTAGAATGTTTATGCCTTTACATGCTATCATTTGTATGCACTGCAAACTTAGATAATCATGATCAGAATACCCTATAGATCATACAGATGATTGATCCACTCTTTTTTAGCCTCCTAAGATTTGGTGTTGATTTATTTGCTGACGATAAGTAGATTATGATAGCTCAATGTTATTGGCATTAATGAAGCATAATTCTTTGATGACATATATGATTTTTATTATGAAGTTGTTCATCACCATGGTTATTACAAAAAAAGGCCTCTTTAGAAACATTAAACTTGCATCAAAGTATTATTTAAACTTTTGAATGATAATTAAACTTAAATCTTTTAAAGCTTAACTCAACCTTCCTTTTAACCCTTGTGCTTTAAAGTGTTTCGCTCACACACTTAAATAAATAAATACTTAAAAAAGCAATAGGAAATAGTTAGAAATAAGCAAAAGAGGAAACACACAAGGATTATGGCAAATTTGTTAGCCTTTGTATTAACTTTCCCACAAATAATGCAAAGGGTACAATGCTTTTAAATCTCTCTAATCTCAAGTGTGTTGGGAGCATTGCTTAATGATTTATTTATAACCACTACTCGCTTAGAAAGAAGTTATAGATAAGTCAGAATCTAAATACTGTCACATATTAACCACTAAAATCTTTCTTTTCACACTATGATTACAATTTTAATGGATGGCATCCCTAAGCAATTAGGAATACATATTCCAACTAATTAGATAATGCCACATATTCAAGATATCTTTTATTCAACGCTACTAATGTTTATCCCATGCCTTAATAAATTACTGATATTGATCATATCTGATATGATGTTCAAGCTTATCCATCACATCACTCTTAATCCCCATAAAAAAAATACATTTATCTAAGCCTATTTGCAGGTCCAACCAATGCATACCTATGGTCAAGTCTATTATTTATGGTTCCCTCAATTGAGCACCAATTTCTTCTTAATTTCACTAAGAATGCAAGTAACAAGTCTAGCTTGTCAAAGTATGAAAAATTAACATACCAAGGTTTGAAAATTTACTAAAACTCATCGTACTTTATTTATCCTTCTTGAATTACCTTAACTCCATTTGACATGCCTCCCTTATATCTTAATCTAGCTAGCCTTTGGCCATGGTGCAACTCTAGCTAACCAAATGTGCTTGCATATGTTAAGGGCCTACTAATAGTATTGTAATAGTTTTTGTAGAAAAGGAAAAAAATTATTACATTGGTGTAAGACTAGATGATAACTATTTAAGGTGTTCTCCAAGCTTGATTAATTACAACAATTGTTTATACTTATACTTAAACACAAATACCAAACTAAGTGAGTTCATTAGTATGTGAATTTCTTGAGAAATCATGTCAAATAAAAATAAAATTAAAACCTTAAATCCAAATCCCTAAAATAGATTAAGCTACCACATTATACCATATTAATAAGATATAATGGGAGACTAATAGAAAGTTGGGTTTTTATTAATTTCAAGGTTTTTTAATAATTTTTTTTACACATGTTAGAGTTTTATTTAATGTTTTTATCAATATCAGGATCTTATTTAATGTTATGAAATGCTAAGGTCTTTTTAAAAAATTTCTGCAAACCTTAGTAGCTAAAATGGACCCTAAGCCTAATTCTATAACTTTGATTGAAGTCTAGCATAGTATTTAATGTTCTTTTCCTAACCATCATCATACTAGGGACATCAAGGCTTCATAGCAGGAAGCTTTAGTGAATAAATGCTGTATATGGTAGATATTATCGAGATGATGACATCTATACCACTAATATATGGTATAGAAAGGACATGTTAGTCCTCAATGGAACCTAAAAGAGAGGGATGAATTGGATTTTATCAAATTTGTAAAGGTTTTTCTACTTTAAAGTTCACTTAAAAACATTTACATTATGATGATGTCGATGCTGATGTATTTCAATATCAATAACATAAACTTGTATAAAATAAATATTATAAGGAAAAAAAGAATGTAAATCAATTTATAATGGCTTGGCAAGTAAACCTTTCCGACATTCACTCTCCATCACTGTTGAAAATTCACTATAATATTCTTCCTCTAAGGTAAAGAGAAATTTTCTTACAAATAATTTTCTTTGAAGGTGAAGAGGATCTTTGTACAATATTCCTTTTAAGGTGAAGTAATCCTTACAATCTTCTTTCAATTGATGAAGAAGAACCTAATTCAAATTAAACAAATTTCAAACCATTATTAGAGAATACATAAATGAAGATATCTTATTTGTTCACAATAACAATCAAGGGCTCTCAAACTTAATATGTATCAATGAATGTAAACTTTATAAATGTTTTAATGTTTTAACTCAAATTAACACTTGAATAGAAAACATTTCCGAAGTTTCCTTAAAATTATTTTAATTCTCAAGAGACTATTGTTTTTAAAATAAAAAAAATAAAATTTCTTGACTTTTGAAAAACTTTATGCATTAAACAAATAATGTGTAAAGCATATATATGGTAAGCCTCTAAAGTAATGAAATGATCAAGACAAGACTCACAATAAAAATTAAATTGATTAAATTATTAAGCTTAAAACCTTATTCCTTGGTTCTAATTTCATTCGTCATTTGAAAAAACATTCCTTATATGACATCCATTTGGCCATAATATTTGTCCTTGTACATGTTTCATATTCTTATCCTTTTATGGCATTAAAACAGATCAACCATTAGTAGACATAATTTTTTGTCATCATTAAATCATGGAATAGAACCTACCTTAGTTTAACAATCTCTTAGCCCCCTCCTCTTTTTATGATGACAAACATGTTATAATAGAAGGAAAAATTTATTCATGACATATGATATCAAGGAAATTTAAAATACTGACTCTCTCTTAATCCATACATCAAATTGGCTCCCCTTATAAAATTACATCTATTGAACCAAGGGAGATTCTACCTTTGTTTTAATGATGAAAAAATAATCTTTGTACCAATGGTTTGCTGTGGTTAAGGCTTTAAAAGATAGGGATATTAATGAAGTGTTAAAGAAATAAGTTATAGAGTCTTGGATCTAAATTGGAGCCTATGTTATAATCAAGTGAAAGGAATTAAAGATGGAAGACCAAGCTAGGTTTTGTATAGGTTTGCAAATGTAATTTTTTATCTAAGTTTTTCTAGGTCTCATTTTGATGTTTAAAGGGCTCATTAATGCATAATTGCAGTCATGGTTAGATTATGCATGTTAGTTCATAATTAAGAGAAAAATGTGTGAAATATTTTGAAATAATCCTCTTGATGAGTTAGATTGTTAATAGGGAAGTTTTTCAATGGTGTGTGAGTTCAAAAATATTTTTGAAGTGATATGAATTATTTTAGAATGATTTGGAAATGTTTGATTGTGTTTAAACCAGTTTAAACAGAGACAAGTCGACCAATGGCGGCCGATTAGCCACTAGTTGATAAATACATCTCATGCAATCAATCAGTATGCATGTTTAAGCCTATTCAGTCAATCAATAGAGATACATCGGATGAACATGCATTAGTCAAATGATGTATCAAGGTTGGTTGACCAATGTATGAGTAGATTGCACTCCATCATTCAAATTTGTAACTGTAAAGTGAAATAAATAATTAAGAACATTAGGCAACATTCACAAATGATTAGTAGGCCTAAAAACCATTATAAATTTTTTTCTTTGATAGAGGCATAAATTATAGTATGTTAGAGTATGATGTGATATGTATTTACCCTTATTTTAGTGATAAATTGTCTAATTTATATATAATATTGTTTTTTTGTAGGTTTATGTCAAAACTAAAATATTTAAGCAAAAAGAATCAATTGTGGTGAATTTTTTAAAAGAAAAACATCTATTATTAATGACACCATTGTTTTCACATTTCAACCACCATTATTGTCTTTTAAGGGAAATAACACGACCTATTAATGCCATTATTGATGTTTAAGCAGGCCGCTATTGAAGTCCATTTTATAGATAGTAGATTAGCGTGAATGTATAACAGTGCCATTGATACCTGATATTAAGGGCCATTGATGTCTCTAAAGGCATGTTCCAACAAAGGATTCAAGAATAATTTAGATAATTCACATACCGATTGACCTTAAAACTACTTGGTGTTGAACTCAGGAGGATTCCACCTTATTTTGATATTTACAAAAAAATTATATTACTAATGATTGTGCTTTTGAGTATATTGAAAGACAGGTCGGATAATGCTTGAGCTTGATCATTCGAAAAGTCTTGAAATTGAAAATAGAATATTCGTAAGAAGACTCAAGCTTTAAGAAGTAGTGTTTGGAATAAGCTTATGTTTTTGTAAACTTTGCTTGTCTTGTTATTTGATGTGTTCAAGAGGCCTATAATTGATTATTCATGTAGACATATTATAGAATATGCATATAGGTGCATAATTAAGAGGTTTATGTGGTTGATCTAAACCTTACCCTCTTGATGATTATCATAAAAACACATCAAAACACAAATACAATAAGAAAATGTGAATAACAATAAAAGGAAAGCATAAACAAACTAAGAATAAGGTATTTAAATGCTAAACAACTCCTAAAACAATGAACTAAAGAGTTAAAGGTGAAATAGTGATAAAATCTAACAAAAACCCTAAGAATAAGAATGAAAACTAAAGAAGACAATAGAGTCTTCTCTAAAAAATGACCAAAAAACTCTACCTTTGCTTTCTTTCATTTCTTTTATATGCTCCCATTAGGATAAAGCAGCATAAGACACTTCGGTCTTTTTTATTTATTTTTTCAGTATTAGCATGACATCGGTCGACTAATTGGTGCTTTTGGTTGACTAAATATAAGTTATTGGGTCAGTGGACTACAGGTCATTTGGTTGATAGAAATGCAAGGCATTGGTGATAGGGGTCAAATTGATATGATTTTTATGGTTAATTTGTTGAATTATGACCCCTATATCAGTGTTTAAAT
>JAOXYD010219172.1:0-19224 GCA_028565735.1 Pinacopodium congolense
TTTTACTCCGCTTTATTACTTTTGCGATAGGTGCACTTGCCTAAAAAGTACGTTGGTTTCAAAGTAAAAATCATTTTGAACGTCCATTAAATTTTAAGTCACCTAACCAACGTAACAAGTTTTTGGCACTGTTGCCGAGGATTTGATTATCTTAATATTAGGAAAATTGGTGTCAATTACTTTAGGAGTTGAAATTTTTTTTAAATAAATAAATAAATAAATAAAGTTGTTTTAGAATTTTTCTTAATTTTGCTGTAATTATTTGCTTATTATTTTGCTTTGTGTGCATTATTTGCTTTTTCCTTAGTTTAATTGCTTTTATTTGCTTATTTAGTTTAGTTTATTTTATTTTATTTTATTTTAGTATTTATTTTAAATGTGTATGCATATTCGGGGACGCAATCCCGAGCTAGTCAACGTCGATCTAGAACTTGAACACACTTTAAAGAGGAAGAAGAAGGAAACTCGTGTGATGTCATCAGATCCGCTAGACTTAGGAACATCGAGTGATACTGAACCTGAACCTGAGACGGTCAAAATGAATCCCGAAGAACATGTAGTTGTAGGACCTCAGGTAGAAATTCAAGAACTGACCATGATGGATTTAGCTTTAGGGAACCGAGGTAGACCTATGAATAGCATTGTGCGGCCTAGGGTTAATGCAAACAATTTTGAAATCCCTCATAGTATAATTACCATGGTTAGGTCATCGCAATTTGGAAGTTCAGCTTTAGAAGATCCTAATGACCACTTGCAAAATTTCCTAGATATGTGTGATCTCTTTAAGAGCAATGGAGTCTCTGATGATGTAATTAGGCTTCGACTTTTCCCTCTATCACTTAGAGATAAGGCAAAAGCTTGGTTGTCTACTCTTCAGCTGGTTCCATTACTACCTGGGATGACTTGATGAAGTTGTTCCTAGCTAAATTCTTCTCACCTGCTAAGGTAGCTAAGATGAAGACTGAGATTATCTCATTTATGCAATACGAAAATGAGAGTCTTTATAAGGCATGGGAATGATTTAGGGAGATGCTCGCAAAGTGTCCAAGTCATGGATTCAGTACGTTGCAACAAGTGGACACCTTCAACTCGTAGCACCATCGATGTTGCAGCTGGAGGAAATTTGATGAAAAAGACGGTGACAGATGCATACAACTTGATTGAGGATATGGCAACAAATAGCTTCCAGTACCATTCTGAACGCCATCCAAGAAAACCTCAGGGTGTTCATGCAATTAATGATACAGTAGCTCTTGCTGCTCAACTGGAAGTGCTGAACAAGAAATTGGATAATTGGATGACTGGTGCTAGTAGTTCTCATAGGACTGAATGTGAAAGCTGTGGTAGTACCTCCCATTCATCTTTGGAGTGTCAAGAAGGAAGTCCCTTTGCTAGAGAGCCTGAACAAGCCCAATTTGTTAACAATTTTAATAGGCAAAGAGGAAACCCTTACTCAAACACTTACAATCCTGGATGGAGGAACCATCCAAATTTTTCATGGAGTAATTCTCAGAACTACTTGCAACCACCCCAACAACCACCTCAACCACAAGCCAATCCTCAAAGACCACCTCCACCTGGCTTTAGAGCCACCCAAACTCAATCTCAACCTCAAAGAGAAGCGCCTAATTTTGAAGAAACAGTGCTAAAGTATATCCAATCGAATGAGTCTCGCATGCAGAACCATGAAGCATCAATCAAGAACTTAGAGACTCAGGTTGGACAAATTGCTCAACTCTTGTAAGAAAGGCTACCCGGTAAGCTTCCAAGCACAACCAAAGCCAATCCTAGAAGAGCATGCTAAGGCCATAACTCTTAGAAGTGGAAAAGAGGTTGAGACTGAAAGGAAGAAAGCAGAAGAGAAGGGGAAGTAGATCATGTCGGAACATGAGAAAGATCAATCAAAAGAAGAGATGATTGTCCTTGAGCCATAAAAATGAGCTTGTAATTCTGAAGTTGTAATTCTCAACTACTTAAACAAAATCATCTAAATATATTGTTTTGGGATGTAAGGGGCAAGTGAACCACTCCGAACTAGTATAAATCGGTGGTGTATTTCATCTATACACTCTTTTAATTGTACGTACTTACTTTATCTTGTTTGTTTACTCCAATAATATTGTTTAGCTTTCTCAATTAGATAAAGTATTTGTGTTTTGAAAAAGAAATATTTATGACCTAATTCTACCCCCTCTTAGGTTCCATATAGGACTAACAATATACATTCAAAGAAAAAATGCTTCATTACTAAAAATTCTTAATCGTTGATGGAAAATTCAATATGAAACAATTAAACATTATTCAAGCTTCAAAAACTTATTTCAAGAATTTTGTTGCCATCAATTTCTTCATACTTCAAAAAACATATATTCAAACTAATATTTATGCATTGTTAGGAAATTCACACTACCTCTAAGTAAAGCAATTTTAGAGTTTTCATACACCCAATAGTTAACCAAAAATTACAATGACATGTCTAAGATATCTCACGACTTATACAAAATCTAAATACCATGTCATGAACTTCTTAAATAACATAATTTAAAAGACATAAAAAATGTATGATGTCTAGTTTCAAAATTTTAAATGTGTTATGAAACCTTCAAACCTTTCTTAAAATCAATTTATGTAGGTAATTCACCAAAATTAAAATCATCAAACAAATTTGTAAGAATCCTCCATAAAAAAATCAAGACGTCCTCTTAATAATTTTTTTTTCACATTTTCTAAATTTTAAGAATATAACATGGAACAAATTAAAAAATCATTGTCAACATAAATAAGCAATCATGGTTCTATACGTTCCCTTTTACAATCCTTAATGCCACATCTAGCTATGATATTGGTGAAATAATCAAGAAAAATTTCAAATTAAATAATTTAAGCACACATTTTCAGAACCATTTCAAAACCAGCTATTCGGCAAGTAAACTAGTCAGTAAGTAGTAAAGTGGAGTATTTTAGATCTGAATTATTATCTCACAGGGAAGCAACTTTACAAGTACTAAGTTACTTGAATCTTAGTTATCTAGAGAACCGAAATCAAATGAATTAACTTACAAAGATTGCCAAATTAATTTTATAACTTTAAGTTATGCGAAAAATACTAAGAATGAGATATCGATTGCTGATAAGGATTAATTAACAAAATATTTGGTTTTAAATGATCGAAATGAATTAAATAATTGTTAAGCTTGGCCTAAGGTAACTTCACTAATTCACGGTAAGGTTATGGTCAAGTTAATGTCTTTTCTCTAACATTCCTATTCTATTGTTTGGTCTATCTATAGATTTAAGAAGTAGGGTTAAAGTTCAAGAAGCTTAATCTTAAAATTCCTATTTTTAGATTGAAACCCTGATGATTAACCAACGAATGGTCATGTATTTATTAAAATCATGTTTTTTACTGATTCTTTCAATGATTAAGGTAGTTGATCACATTTCCTTAATCTTCTTTCATCTTTATCTGAAGTGATTAAGTTATGACAAGCTTTGGTTACTCAAAATAAGTAAAGGATAGCCCGTAACAATGCATAAGCATGTATTCAGATCATTTACTAACCATTATTTAGCCAAAAATTAACTCAGCCACTCATTTGAATTGAAGAACACATTATATTTATTTTAAGCACCATATCCCTAAATATAGTATTCAAAGAGTGGATTGTAAAGGAGAAAGAAGTTTAGAAAGCATCGAATACTGCCACAAACACAGTTACATATTTGAATCATGTGTTTAAGTTGCTACAGTCCTAAAAAACAAGCTTAAATATCTAAGACAAGATAAAAAAGATGAAGAACAAAAGATAAGAGCCTTAAACTTGAAGGTTTTTGAAATTTTGGTCTAAAGGGCTTTTTTTTTTCTTTTTCATGCTGAAAAAAGGATAAAAAATGTTCATTTATATCTTCCCTATAAGGGGTTGCAATTTGATGCAAGTATGAGTAACTTTGGTAAGAATTCAAGCTGGAAAAGTTTTGATAGCTACTTAAATGAAACTTGAATTAGACTTAAATGACATCGTTTAATCCCCATTGTTTAACATTGTAGAAAGACATCAATGGTGGTTCTTTGTGCTTAAATGGGGGTTACTTTTGAACTATTGTTTTACTCTTGTTTCCTAATACTTTTACTACATCTTCCTTTTTTTTTCATTTTTTACCTTTAATCTGCATAGTAAACGTGTCAAGAGACAAATCAACAATTTAACACCAAATTAAGGGAAATGATCATCAATTAACACTTGAAAGCACATGAAAGCTCATTAAGGTAGGCACTTAAAGAGCATATAATCATCTTAAAATCATCAAAACATTATTCATCATGCGTACTTACACATTTTTCAATTTTTCTAATCATACAAAATCCAATCATTCATGAAAAATTCATATATATTACAATGCTACCATTATACAAGGCATATAAAACATAAAGTACTTTTAAGCATTTATAGACTAGCATCACCCATTTACCTAACACTCAAAATAAGTAATCATTCAAATCTATGAAATAAGTTTAAGGTTTATGATAACTCTTGAATTATACATATTCTAGGCATGGTTTGATAATTTTTATATTGACTTTTTAAAGATAATCCATATGATTCATCTACATATTAAGTTAAATTATATGAATAAGATGTTTCTTATAAATTTTCTATTATTGATCACGTTTTAAAGGACATTGAATAATAATCAAATGCTTTTGTCCAACTAAAAGGTATATGGGACAAGAATATCATTTAACGAAGCTCCATATCAAATCTCATGCCCAACAGTTGAATGACAAAAGAAATATCGCAAAAAGACTAGAAGGAGCACAAAGTGGGAGTAATTATAAGCAGGATCACGATTGTGATTCATCTAACCTAGCCGCGATTTGTAGACTAAGAATATCATGACTAAGATCATTCAATCACAACACTAATCCTAGTCGTCATGGTTATGTCCTCTCTTATGTAAATAACCCAATTTAGGTTATTTTAGTTATCCTTTTACCTTTAGACACATCCTAGTAGCCGTAAATGAAAAAAAGATGAATCTTAAACTAAAAATATCATGACTAAGATCACAAACTTGAATCTGGTCATGATGGTTGCGACCTTCCTTATGTAGATAAAAAAATCGCTAAGTATTTTTTCACAAGATTAGAGGAGAAGTTTTCTATTTTGAGCTCGCTAAATAATAAAATATCTAACTACCAAACTAATTCTTTAGTTGGGCAAGTCAAGGTCGACCTCACAGAGAACTGTTTGTGCTAAGAAGCTATTCCTAAGATTTCCTTAAAAGAAAATAAAAAGAAATAAAAACCCATAGATGAGAAGACATTAGAAAAGCCACCAAAAAATGAAAACAAAACACTAAGGACACCAAACACAGAGAAACAAATAACAATAAAAGGTAGATGGGTGGAAGATATATCCAAGATTTAGGACTTACAATTGATCCTCCAAGCATAAATCAATGTTTTAATTGCCTAGTGTTTAGTTAGTTCATTATAGTTAATTTCATGTCAATGTTTGAAACTATGTTTAGTTATTTATAAATGGAGCTTGTTAATTTTTTTTCTAAATTTTATTATTCTTCTTGAAGGTTTGAGTTTGATAATTTCAGATTTTTTATGTCTTAATATTAATTTTTTTGATGTTTTATTTTATGAACTTTCAATCATATCTAATTTGTTTAGTTCATCTATGATTAGTAGTTAATCTTTATGCATAATCTTAAGCTCTAGGTAATGAAATTTTACTTTTTACTTAAACTATATATTATGGAATTTTTATTTAGATTGCTAAGTTAAGTTTCACTTAATTATATTTTAGTTAATTGCATATTATTTTAAGTAACTTAATTTTCCATTAGGTTAAGTGTTAAACTTTGACTTCTTAGATCAGTATTCATTTTTCATCTTTTATCTTACTTGTTTAAGCTTTCCATTGTAATATATACAAGATTCGTTTTGATGCAAAATCAGATTGGGTGAAGTGTTATTCCATGGTATTTTGATTATTCTTAGTGTCCTTAGTTCATTTATGCTTAGTAACTAAAATTTGGGCTTGTTTTTAGGTCTTCATTCATTTAATTTCAATTTTTGTTCAAGAAATAGGTGCTGGAATTTTTTTGTTAGAATATTAATTTGAGTTTTGATGAAATAGGTTATAGCTAATTAATTAATATCTTAGTAAACTTAAGTTTGTGTTAGTTTAAGTGTTCAATTATGTTTTTCATTAAGTTTTCTAAATTTTTATGATTTTCTTTTAATTAATTAAGTATGATTTATGTTCGTTTAATCTTTGTTTTAGGTAGTTTACACATCTATGGCTAGTCTTCTTAGGGGCTTGGACATATTAAAAGGAAAAAGGGATGAAAATAGTGAGAATGGAGTTGAATTTGGCTTAATTTGGTGCTTGGTTGTCTAGGGTGGTTCGGGACTTAGGTTTAATGCCATGAATTAGGAGTTACCTCTAGGCTTGATCACCCTTTAGGTAATTTCTTAATCCAAAAGCTAGGGTTAAGCTTGCTATACATAATAGTCCATATCAATTCCCAAAGTAGCAATAGGTTTGTTAAATTTTTTAGGATACTTAATCAACTAGCCTAGGGTCCCATACTTTTAGGTTATACCTTCCGAGCTTTTGAGTACATGGCCAAAGTTTGTCGGTCCTTAGTGCCTAAGGCATCTTCACTACTAAAACTAAAGAGCTTATTTTAGGTTATAGATGGAGATAGGGGCATTTTTAGAGCTTGTTAGATTTTTCTTATTTCGAAGAACTAAGGGTTTGAGAGCTTATTCGAGCGTATAGGTTAACACCATGACTAAAGTACCTCTTGTCTAGATTCAAGGATTAATGATCATCCTGACATCCCAAAGATATCTCCAACCCACTTCTTTACTATTGTTGTTAGTCTTGTTTAAATTTGCTTTGTGGTTGTCTCTTTGTTTGTGTTTATTGCACCTTAGCTCATTTCACTTTCACCTCTTCAAGGTGTTTTATTTTTTTTTCTTGTAAAATTTCAAATAACATTTGCATCCCGACTCTCTATGGTTCGACCTTATCTCACCATTACTGTATATTTAGGAAGTTAGGTATTTTAATATTTGGTAGTTTATGACAAGCTTATCAAATTTTTGGCGCCTTTGCTTGTTTGATTGTTTTTTTTAGTGTTTTTTACTGATCTTTATTATTTTTCCATTAGTTTTACATGTCATATAGTTCTTCTAAACATATTCATTTGCTGAAATTTGCTGAGGAAAATTTGGGTTCAATGCTTTCTACACCTAATCCTTTCTCTTTTTTTAAACATATTTGTTTCCAAAATTTGTTGAGGAACTTTCTTAGAGTGGTAGTTCCACATCCTTTGAAGAAGAAGTTGATGTAAATTTAAAAGAGTGCATAGAGGAGGAAGAAGAAGAAAAAAAATACTGAGTAGAATCAAAGGACATTAAAGGAGCTTGCAGCTCCTGCTTTCAATCCCAACTTGTTTTGTATCAGTTATCCTAATGATGAGTCAGAAGATGAGAATAGAGCTGGATTGATTCATACTTTACCAACTTTTTTAGGTTTTCAAAACGTTAGCTCACTAGGATTAGGGTACATCATAGACACCAATTGGTTCCTGAAGGAGTTCTATATTGCCTGCTCAGGTATAAAGCTAGCGGGAGTCTCAGTGGATCAACTGAGGCTTAAGGCATTTCTCTTTGCCTTACCAGACTCAGTCAAATAGTGGTTATATGACTTGCCCACCGGCTCGGTCAACACATAGGAGCAAATGCAGCAGGAATTTCTATAAAAATACTTCCCTACCTCAAGAGCTACAAACATTAGGAAGCAGATCTTTGGCATTCAACTTGGATTTCCCTAAGGACCACAACAGTTTCAACCAAGAATCCCTCCTTCACTACCATTGGAACCATCTGGAGGTATGTATTTTGATGAAATTGTTAAGAGCTTAGTTACTAACACTCTTCAATTCCAACTGGAAGTAAGGAGTGGTCTGAAGAATCTAAAAAATTAGGTAAGTCAGCTAGTTAATGTAGTGGGCAAGCTTCAAGCTTAGAGTTCATCAAGACTTCCTGGCTCGCCTGAGAAAAATCCTATGGAAGATGCTTATGCCATTACTTTGAGGAGTGGAAAGGAGATACGAGGGCCAAGTAAGGAAAAGGAGAAAGAAGAAGAGGAAGAAATCGAGCTAACAAAGATGAAGGAGGATCACCATCCTCAGATAAAAACTTCACAACCTATTGTTAATGATTCACCTTCTATTCCATTTCTAAGCAGGTTAGTAAAGAATGAGCAATAAGAGAAGGAAAAGGAAATATTGGAGGTCTTTCGCAAGGTGGAAGTTAATATTCCTCTTGTGGAAGCGATTAAGCAAGTTCCGCGACATGCTAAATTTTTAAAGGAGCTATGCAAAAACAAGCAGAAGATGAGAGGAGATGAAAAGATCAGTGTGGGGGGTAATGTGTCAGTAGTCTTACAGAGGAATCTACCCTTTAAGTTCTAGGATCTAGGTATTTTTACCATTCCTTACATGATAGGTAACACGTGGTATGAGAGATGAATGTTAGATTTAGGAGCTTCGATCAATATGTTGCCTTTGTTTATTTTTAAAGCTCTTAATCATGGTTCATTAAAAGACACTCATGTTATTATATAGTTGGCTGATCAATCTAGCACATACCCCAAGGGTGTTATTGAGGATGTTTTGGTGCAGTTTCACGAGCTTGTTTTTCCTACATATTCGTATGTGTTAGATATGCCAGATGAGGACACTTCGATTCCTTTGACAATTTTGTTAGTTAAGCCATTTTTTAAGACATCTCGAACTATGATTGATGTATACAGTGGAGTGTTAACTATGGAGTTTGATGCTGAGATCATTCATTTTAACATCTTTGATGCCATACGCTATCCATCAGATTGTGAGTCGGTAGCCAAGGTAGATATTCTTAACACATTGGTTGAACATTGGTCTTTTCTTTTGCAGGTGACCCTTTAGAGGTAGTGTTAACTACACCATTGGAGAAAAAGATGCCTGATTGTTGGCGAAGTAAGTTTGAATTTGGGGAGGACCTAAAGGAGATAATTTGGGCACTAAAAACAAAGCCATTTGGCAGGTATATTCCTTACTTTTTAGAATTGCCTATTAGTACTAACTGTTTGTTACCTTCTACTGTGTAGGCACTAGAAGTGTAGTTAAATCCATTACCTGCTTACCTCAAGTACACTTATCTGGGCATCAACAATACACTTCCAGTTATCATAGCTAGTGATCTTACAAAGGTACAAGAAGAGAAGCTTTTCAATATGTTGAAATAGTATAATACGACGTTAGGATGGACATTTGTAGATATCAAAGGTAATAGTCCTTACATATGCATGCACATAATTTTTCTTGAGGAAGGAGTTACTATAGTCTGTCAAGTGAAAAGACGTCTTAATCCACCAATGATGGAGGGGGTAAAGAATGAAGTGATGAAGTTGCTAGATGTGGGTGTCATATACCCCATCTCTGACAGCAAATGCGTAGGTCATTTGGGGGTGGTTCCTTAGAAGTTGGGCATTACAATTTTGTAGAATGAGAAAGGAGAGCTAGTTTCCACTTAGGTGCAAAACGGATGCCGAGTTTGCATGGATTATTGTAAACTCAACTCGATAAGTCGAAAGGACCATTTTCCTTTACCCTTTATTGATAAGATGTTAGAACGTCTTGCTGGTTGTAATTACTATTGTTTTCTTAATATTTATTAAAGATACATTCAGGTAGGTATCTCCCTGGAGGACCAGGACAAGATGACGTTTACCTGCCCTTATGGTACCTTTGCCTATACAAGGATGCCTTTAGGACTATGTAACGACCCTGCTACCTTTCAAAGATGCATGGTAAGTATCTTTTCTAAGTATCTGAAGAAAATCATTAAAGTTTTTATTCATGACTTTATTGTATCAGGGGATTCATTTGAATAATGCCTAGATCACCTCATCTTGGTACTTAAACAATGTCTTGAAACTAATCTTGTTATTTATTGTAAATAGTGTCCTTTTATGGTTCATCAAGGGATAGTTTTAGGGCATGTGATTTCTACTAAAGGTATTGAGGTTGATAGAGCGAAGATAGACCTTATGTCTTCTTTGCCTTATCTCGCTTTTGTGCAGGAAGTTTGCTCTTTTCTTGGCCATGTAGGGTTTTATTACAGGTTCATCTAGGATTTTTCAAAAGTTGCATGGCCATTGTGTATGTTACTTCAGAAGGACGGGGAGTTCATTTTTATGAGGAATATAAGAAGGCGTTTGATGTCTTGAAGGATAAGTTGGTTACAGCACCCGTTTTACAACCTCTAAATTAAAGTATGCCATTTGAGCTTATATGTGATGCTTCCAACCATGCCATTAGAACAGTTGTAGGCCAGAGAGTGGGCAGGTCCCTCATGCTATTTACTATGCCTCAAATACCTTGAATCAAACTCAAGAGAAATACACCATCATAGAAAAAGAGCTTCTTGTAGTAGTTTTTGCTTTGGATAAATTCAGATCTTATTTATTGGGCACTAAATTATTATTTATTATGATCGTGCAACATTGAAGTACCTATTAGAGAACAAGGCAAAGCCAAGGCTCATCCGTTGGATACTCCTACTTCAGGACTTTAATGTGGAGATATAGGATAAGAGACTTTCAGAGAATGGAGTAGCAAACCATTTGAGTTGTTTATTGGAGCATGACGTTGACATGAGCCTTATTAAGGATGATTTTCCAAATAAGTAACTACATGCAATACAATTTACATCCCCTTGGTATGCTGACATAGTGAATTTCTTGGTTAGTCATAAATTTCCTGCCGATTGACACATTATTTCATTTGAATTAATTCCTATTTTTATGTTAAATTGCTCATTTTGTGTTTCTATTGATTTTATGATGAAATACAAAATTTTAATTGAAGCTTCAAGATTTTTTATACAATTAAACCAATCTTGATTCATAGAAAATGGCTTGGAAATTTGATGGCTTATGAAGGAACAATTAGAGCTCAAAATGGCTTGGATAGGAGCATGTAAAGGCTGCCCAAAAAAGACATTAATTATAGCACCATTTGGGAACATTAATCATCACTTGGAGTTATCCAAAATGCAACCTATGGATTGCCAATTCATGATAGAATACCACAACAATTTCATGTCTAAGTCTTGTCTAAATACAACTAAGTTAAGAGCATAAATAACTAGAGCTTGGAGAGCATTAATCATCATTTGAAGCTGTCCAAATATATGTTTATTAGTGTTTAAGTAAGCATTTTTGTAGCTCATTTAGAGCACCAAAATCTTCACTTAAATCTATCCAAAATGTAACTTATATACATCTGATGAAGATAGACAAAAAGCATGTACATGAACCTTGATCATGGTGGATGTCATGAAAGAGCATTAGACAATTAACTACTCCCACCATGCATGTTGAAGCAGAGCCCCATCTCGAATCAATATGCAACCTACATGTGAGTTATGGGAGGGAAAAAGGACATGTCTCACCTACCTTTGGATAACCCTCCATCCACTCATTCAAAGACACTAGCACATTGCCAAAATAATGAGGCAAAACCGACTACAAGAAGGGCTAGAAAAAAATTCACAAAGCTCCATTAATTGGGGTCCTCATTCAACCCCACTTAGAGATAATTAATAACATAAATGAAGGAGAGAAAGGCTTGGAGGTAAAAAAAAAGCATGAATTGTCCATGTTACAAAAGAGAGTCGAAAGGTCACAAAAGAGAGTATGTTTTTTTATTCTAGAAAAGCTTTGAGAGAGGAGTGTTAGCAGCCGAAATTTGCAAAGGTAAGAGCTCTCCAAGGTCAACAAAGGTTGCTGAATAAGTAGCTTACAAAGGAGGAAAGAAAGAAGCTCTAAGGCATGGTGAATGATAGTTACACATGTGAACAATCAGTTTCACCAACTTGCTTGCTTAAGGTGGATGATTGCTACCTACGAAAATCACCAATGAGGATGCAGCCATGAAGAGGCAACCATGAGTTTTGTGTAGCAAAGTGAGAAGGATCTTTTAAGTTAAAATTTTTGGTTATGTTTCATGTTTTATCTCATTTGATTATTTTCTTGCTTAATCTTGTCCAAATGCTCTCTTTTCCTTTCCTTTTCTTGTGTTTTACCTTTGACCGAATGTCAAAAGAATTCTAAAAAAGACCTTTAATGGATCTAGAAAGGATTACTCTTTGAAATTGAATGATGCATTATGGGCTTATAGAACTACTTTGAAGACAACCATTGGTATGTCTCCTTTTCACCTAATTTATGGAAAACCATGTCAATTGCCAATTGAATTAGAGCATACATCATTGTGGGCTATTCTGTTTTTAAATATTTACTTTTAAAAAGTGTTTAGGAAAGTCTTTTACAATTGAACAAGTTGGATGAATTTCATTTGGATGCTTATGAAAATGCTCAACTTTATAAGCAAAAAGTTAAGAAATGGCATTACAAGAACATTATTTAGTAAGATATCTAACTTGGTGATCAGGTATTGGTATATAATGCCAGGTTGATAGTCTTCCCTGATAAGCTGAAATCAAGATGGTTTAGTCCTTATGATGTTATTAGAGCTTATCTTTATGGTGGTTTTGAAGTTACTGATGGCCAATCCACTTTTAAAGAAAATGATCATTGAGTTAAATTGTATTCCTCTAAATTAGTTAAGGAATCTGCTTATACTATTACACTTTTTAATCCTCCCTGATTTAGGCTTTATTTTTCTTAGCTTTTAGTAGTTTGTTTTGTGTATTAAGTTAGTAGTCTTTGATGCATTTAATTAGTTTGTTTTCTTTTTGATTTTTTCTTGCCCTTAACTTAATGATCCTTATTGTTTTATTCATGATGTCTATTTTAGGAGCTTCTCTTTAACCTTTATGCTTGTTGCTTTCACTTGTTAGTTGATCATTTTATGCATAATTGCAATGGTGATTCACTTTTCAATGGCAACAGCTTCAGGTTTTCTTAGCATTTTGAGTGCTTTCTCCCCTTTTCCCATCATATTCGTGAATATTTTTTTTTTCTCAACATTGAGGATAATGTTCAATTTAAGTGTGAGCGAGGAATAGAATATTTCACACTTATGCTTGAATTGTCTTAAAGAGTCTCATTTTATAATCTTTTTCAACATAATCTATATTTTATGGAATTTTTTTGATTTTGATGCAATTAATTTGAAATTTTTTCTTTTGTTTTCATTTAGTATACCCCTTTTAAATGATATATTATTAATTAAGTATGTTAAAGATCAAATGGTTTTAAGTTACTTCATGTTTTGGATGATGACATCTCTTGATCATTATGAGTGTTATGATGAAAATGCATAGTTTTAAAGCGAAATGGGCTTTCTTTTGAAATATCTTATCATCTGGCTTATTTTGAAAAGAATAATAAAAAATAAGAAAAAGAAAAAAGAAAAGAAAGGAAGTTAAGAAATAAGCAAGTTTATTCATTCCGCTGGCTTTAAACCAATCGATTGAAGTTTATGAGTGGAGGTAGTAGCCAATTGATATGAGGTGATTTGATTGAAGTACTAGTGGTTTTCACAACAAAATGTTCATCCTCATGTGATAAGATTTACTTGACCTCTCAAACAAGCTTTAAAAAGTTCACATTTTTTGCTTTATGCTTTAGTTTTAATGAATGAAGGATGTTTGATGGTTTTGAAAGATGATAAATCTTGCTTTAGCACTATTTATTTTTCACATGGAATGGAAGTGTGATTGAGTTTGAATTTGAAGAAACATGAAGTGATTTAAGATTATTTAAAAACTGAAGGAAATTGATCCATTGACTATCTTTTATGAGTTGAATAAATTTTCCTATGCTTATAAGTCATGTTGAACTTGATGATTGCATGATTTTCTTAAGGACAAGAAAATCATGCGTGTGGGGAAATTGATAACTAAGGATTTTATAGCATTTTCATAGCCCATTCATGTCAAATTAAGCTACGTTGCTCCTAAGATGCCGAAGTGCTTAATTATATTTACAAATGTTATACAAAGTAGATGGAAGATAAAAAATGGTGAAAAAATAAATAATTCTTAGAAAATTTCATATTTCTAGACTAAAACGGTGACCTTATGCACCTGCCACTGTACATCCCAGCCGATTGTTTTACTCCCGATGAGAGAGACTTAAACGATGATTTCATAGCCTGCCGTTGTAGTCCATTTAAACATCGTTTAAGTACTGGTTGACAAATTTACAAATTGATCTTCCATCTTATTGGCCGGAACTTATTCCCATTTGTAACTGAAATATAAAAGGTCTGGAAGCCAGAAACAAAGAGAATTGACAAATAGAAACATGATTTTATATCAAACTTCAAATTTTTTGAAAACTTAAGGTTTGTTTCAAATGTCTACATCTTTTCTGATTTTCTTTGAAGATTTAAGTTGTTTTATGTATTGTAAAGTCTCAACAACGTGTTTCAGACCTGTAGGTCTATTTGTAGCTCCATTTGGTGCATTCTAAACTCATCTTTTGTATTGAAATTCCACTCTTGAACTTATATGTTCAAGAACATGAGTTATATACATGATATTTTTTCTTTCTTGATTTAAATGAGTGGCTAAACGTATTTATGTTTGAGGAATGGTGATTTGATGCTCTGCGTACACGCTTAGACGTGATTCAGGGTTTTCTTTTACTTATTTGAATTCTTAAAGCTTGTGTTGAATGGATTGTTTAAGATTAAGATGATAAATGTTCAAAGAAGACGACCAATCTCTTGATCCATTGGAAAATCAATAAGTAACATGAATTTAATCAATACAAGACCAATGATTGATTAATGTACAGGGTAGTAATATTAGAATATAAATTTTTAGGTTAAGCTTCTTATACTTTAAGCTTTCTTTTGATGAATTTAAGAGCGAACCAAACCATAAACTTCCAAAGTAAGAGAAAAGACATTGATTTAATCATAACTTTGTCTTGATTTAGTGAAGTTGGCTTATGAAAAGTCCATTAATCCACAATTAATCCAATTAGATCATTAAAACCATTTCCTTCACCATTTAATCCATCAAGTAACCTTAATTTTCAAAGTTAGTATTTCTTTGTAAAGTTGAAGCCCTTTTGTCAAATTTGGTAATTTTAGTTAATTTAATCACTAAAATCGGCTCCTTTAAATAATTTTAATCCATTTACCTTAATATTAATTATAAGTTATCTCTATGGGACAATGATTCAAGTCTAAAATGCTCACTTTATTACTTATGATCGGTATACTTACCGATCAGTAGGTTTTAAATTTGTTTTGAGTAAAGGAGCTCCAATTGTTAAATTTGGTAACTATTTTGAGAATTTGATATTAATAGAAACCAACGCAACATCAATCAAATGCTAAGATAGGTCGACCGAATAGAGACCAGCCAACCAAATACCAAGAGAAGTCGACTGAATGAAGTGAATCTATAATGGGCAAAAGGAAAAACTATTTTTGTAAAGGTAAAATTGATTTATTATTTTTTTACATTGAGCAACTGCTATGAGGTCATGCGAAGTTTATAATATATGCTTGTTGTGTTTTGTTTTAATAAGTTGTGAAAGACATATATATGTCATAAGTAGTGAAAGACATATACAAGGTGTTTTAATATTACTAAGATTTTTTTGGGTTTATAATCTAGTTTTGTTATGTATTTCGTTCTTATATTTCGTGTGAGCCCTTTATACACCATGATGAGTAAAGAGGGCAATTTTTTTTTAATAAATCAATATAGTAGATTAAATCAAGAGAAAATTCTATACAAAAGAAGCAAAAAAAAATGCTAGACAAGGCCCTAGAAACTCAAAACTCCAAGGAAAAAATCTGCACTAAAAAACATTCCAACGGAACTCACAACTCCAAACTTCCAAGAAACATCATAATAGAGGGAGATTCTAAACAAAAAAAGTCAAGTTAGGAACCACCCTAGGGGGCACTGCACTTAAGTGGATTGAAGCTTAACTTTGTCAAGGTAGTTGACAAAGTTTTCAAGAACACAATCCTTAGGATTTGCTCCATAGAATAGGCTTGGACTATGAAATCAGTAGAAAGTGAAAAAGTCTTCCAAGCATTCAAAATCACGAAGTTTTTTGGTCATACTTGGGTGGGAGGAAGGCGAGCTCTCGAAAGATAAGTTTCTTTGTTAAAGCCGGGTCGAAGGAAGAGTTCTCTTTTCCACCTTCCTCCTTCTTTTATGGTAGGTGTGTTTATGAAAAGGGTGTTTATTAAGACTAAAATTGTTGTAAAGGTTATTCTTGAGCCTTCAAAAAGAAGAGTGTATTGTGAGATTATTCCTTAACCTTTAAAAGGGAAAAGGAGAGAGAATGGTTATCCTTGAGCCTTGAAAAAGGATTGTATTACTAATGTTCTATTTGTTTTGATTGCAATAATGAAAAAATCTTAACTGTGGTGTTAGGTACTAGACGTAGCACAAGTGGACAACTTTGAACTAGAATAAATCATAATGTGTCTTTGTTCTCAAATCTTTTAGTTTTATGCATTTATTTTTATTGTCAATTTCATTATTATTATTTAATTCAATAAATTATATATTTTTTAGCCTTCGATTTTAATGAAATTGATGAAAGACTTAAGTTTTTTTTTTAGAATAAAATTTTATCATGAAATTCACCTAACCTTAGGTGCCATATAGGCCTAACAATTTGTATCAAAGCCTAGGTCTCACATTGGTTTAATTATAATTAATTAGTAAGCAAAGATAGATCATACTTAGTTTAGATGCACTCCTTTTGTCTAATGGAGATGATTTTAGTGATTAAAGAATTAGAATAAAAAAATTATTCTTTAAACCTAGGAGAAAATTATTAGAAAATTATACAAAATGGTCCTTACATTACTTCTAAGACTACAGCTGAAAATTTAACACTCAAATACGTATTAGAATGGAATGTTGTTGAAAAAGGGCTTATTTCATTTAATTTTAAAGTTTTGGATATCTTATTGTCTCGCATAAGTGTAGAAGTATTTGAAAAACTTGCATCAAGATGTGAAAGTGCTCAAGAGAAATATGGCATGAACTAAAGGAAATATATTGAGACAAGGAAAAGGAAAGTGAACACGATGAAGTAGCTTTCTTATACTTTATGGATGACGAGGTACAAACTTCCATAACACCTTGTAAAAATGAAGAACTTTCTTGTTCTAAATTTAATGACAATGACGATGAATGTGAAGTTGAATATATGCTTTAGGAAATATTATAATATGTGAATGAATTGACTAAGAAAAAGAGCAACTTGTATAATAAACATACAAACTCCTTAAAAGTGTTAGATGAATATAAGTTAGAGAATAAGAAGAGTAGAAAAGAAGTATAGTCAAAGAATGACATTGAATGTGAAATTCAAAGGTTTTTAGAAGAGAATAAATAGTTAAAGAAACAATAGGAATCAAGATGTGATATTTACCATAGTAGTTTGATAAAAGAAAATGCATCCCTTAGAATAGCGGTAGCCTCCTTTAAGGACTCACTTGCTAAATTCACTAAAGGGAATGAGAAATTAGAAAAACATGTTAAATGGTTAGAAGATTGTAAATGATTGACATGATTAAGATTGTGTTAGTGATAATGGACAGTCCTCTAGTATGAATAAGATTCTTGAAGGAAAGAATTTCGAGGAAGAAGAACCTAGGCCGTATGCTCCTCATGCTTTTACGAATGTTTGAAGAAATGTTTATCAGTCTAATCATATGCCATTCAATGTATCTCATGCATGTGCTAGATAAGAATTCCATTAAAGAATAATGTTTATATATAGAAATGCAAATAGTAACAACATAAGATCGCATTATCATTTCTATGATGCATCTAGAATCTTTAATAATTCCAGACCAAGATATACTCATAAAAATGTATATAGGTCCCGAGTACCTCTACTTTGTCATTATTATGGTCATTTTGGACACGTTAAAAACTTTTCAATGTTAGTTTAAATGTTTTACTTGATAAAATATGTATGAAACTAACATTAATGGCTCATGATGATACGGGTACCAAAAATTCATTTCAATTATTTTTTAAGGTATATTTAAGAGATTTAAGAGAAGAATCACCCACATTGTTGAACTAACAAAGTGAAAAATTTAAGAACTAAATTTGGTCATTAACATCAAAAGATGTACATCTAAAATGGATAGCTATTTATTTTAATATTTTTAATGCTTTTTGGTTCTATTATGAATCAAGTAATTGTTTGAATGAAAATAACATTTTTTTAGTTTTGATTTCTTGTTTTGGATTCTGCATGTAAGTTTGGTCGACCAAACTTAGAGCATCGATGTCGATTTACCGATCTCTTAATAAGTCAGGTATTATTTTTTAAGAGTTGTCGCTGCTTTGTGCTTTTTTTTTCTGCAAACACTCACCTCTTTCTTTCATCTTATTAGTGGTTTATCCCTTCTCTCATTTAATCTTTTTTTAATTGTTGTTTGACTGTCTTGAAAAGGTTAAGGTTATCTTAGTTTGGTTTGCGTATCTCATAAACAATGCATTCAATTAAATTGTTGTAATTCTTGATATAGCCTTGCATAAAAAATTATGATTAGGAACATATGAATATGATTTTGAAGTTTCTTAGTTTCATTGAGCATGTTCTAATTGGTTCAAGAGCCTTTTGAATGACATCCTAAAATGAATAGTTTTTATATGTTTAGGTTAATTGAAAATGTTTTATATGATTACATTGAATGCCATCTGAATGGTTAGATGCTTTATGGTTTATTTTAGCATATTTTCGATAAATCGTGACATTTTATCCCTCATATTGTTTGAAACTTGAACTTGCATTTTGTTTGCCCTATGATACCCAATAGGGGTGAATTGGGTGTTTAAAAAACTTATTGTGGAATTAAAATACTTTAAACACCTTTGGCCAATTTAAGTTCTTATGAAATTCTTAACCAAAATTCAACTCAAATGTAATGTCAACCTTTACATCAATATTAAACAAATTCAATTAATAATTAAAACAAACACACATGCACAAACATAAAGAGATAAGGTAAGAGAAGTACACCAAGATTTATAGAGGTTTGCCTACCCCAAAGATAGACTACGTCCTCTCTCTAACTACTTGTTGGAAATTCACTAACGACAATCTTGGTTAAAGGCCAAGAGGAACCTTTACAACAATCTTGATTCAAGGCCAAGAGGAACCTTTACACAATCTT
>JAOXYD010219189.1:0-32782 GCA_028565735.1 Pinacopodium congolense
AATAAACAATACAAATATTTATAAAATTAAATCAACAATCAAAGGGTCCCAAATAATTCAAACAACAAATCCTAAAAGTATTTTAGTCACACATAATAAAAATAAGTTCAATCATATCTATATTCTCCCAAAAATAAAATAAAATAAATGAAAAAAAATAACGGAGTTTGAAAGAACTCTTGAAGTTTGGAGAGTGAAACTTAATGCTTATATGGTGTTAGAGATGAAGATTAAGAGAGTCTTTTTATGTGCGCGGTGCTCTCCTCTATTTTTTTTCTCCTCAAATCTTTGTCTGAATTCTCCGTCTGCGTCTACATCTCCTATTTATTTTCTACATCTCACTTTTTGTCTCTAGGATTGTTTCCTTTTTGCTCCCTCATATGGGTTATCTCCAGCTTGAGCATCTTGGGTCTTGGCTTGTCTCCAACAAGTTGGGCCTTGGTGCTAGTGGATTGGTGATCTCTCCCGTGTTTTCAGTCTTAGGCCATACAGAGTTGCTTGGACTTGACTTGGACTTGGCTAAAGGGTTACACAGGTGAAGCTGGGTTGGTGCACGTGGGCATGTGAAGCCCAATAACAGGAGCTCTCTCTTATCTCCAGTGATCGGTTTTGAAAGATTATTGTTTGTCAAATGTTGCGGCTTGACCAAGGGATGTGTAGGTTGGTCTTCTCTCAAGTGGCATGCGGGTTGACTCCTGAAGAAAGAAGCTCTCCTGCCAACGATTAACACTCTCAGTGAAGGGTGGAGGTTACTCTTAGCATGTATAACTTAGTCTTGTATTTTTGTCTTTTAGTTTTGAAAGACTTGGTTAAAGCAATTTGTCTTTTAGTGGAGTCCATTTTGTCGCACTAGAGAAAGCATTTTCATGTCTTTTTGGTTTGGATTTTCAATGAGCTTTGAATTTTTTACCAGAGTTTGACTAGGAGTTTGACTCTTTGACCAAAATTTGTTCTTTCTTTGAGAAGCTTGACTTTTTTATTTCTCATGGAGAAAAAGGTCTCACTAGAATGCACTAGTAATAGAATTAGAAATTGCTTGCTTTAAAATGCGTGAAAGTCCAAACTATATAAGCTTCATTCCGTTGTTATTTAATATTTAATTTTTCACTCTTCATTCTTCATTCTTCATTCCTCATCCAAATTTTAAGTCTTTTTTTATTTAAAACAAGCTTTCTTGCAACTTCAAATTTCAACTTCAATAAACTCTACACAGTAAATAAGTACACCAATAAGATTTAATTCTAACCCAAAATCAATAATTAAATAAGAAAACACAAAAACAAAATAATATTTAAATAATCAAAACTTATTCCAAATTAATACCAAAAAAAACAAAACAATAACAAAGATTATAATAAACAAAAACACACAAAACAAGTTTTGAAACATAATAATATCAACCTATTATGCAAGAAACACATGTCAAATACTTAGAAAAACACATACTAAAGAACAATTATCAATGACCCAGTGAGTCTAAAAATGAAGATGAAGTGACTTATATATGTTTCATGGCAAGTGATGAGATACCAACATCATATGTGTTTCATGGAAAGTGATAAGGTAACATCTTACTCTACTTCTCGTAGGGATGATGAATGTGATGTAGATTTTACTTATGATAAGTTAGTAAACTACTTAAAAGTTTTGACTAAGAAAAAGAATAAAGTGTCTATTAAATACAAGGAAAATTTGTAATTAAAATATGACCACAAGTTAGAAAATGAAGAACTTATACATGAATTAGGATGAAAAATTGTAGATAAATATGTTATGTATGAAAATGCATCGTTAAAAATAGAGCTGGAATTCCTTAATGAATCTTTAACCAAATATACACAAAGGGAATGAAAACTAAAATTGATGCCATGAGCATAAAGATTTTTAGATACTAAAAATGGTCTAGGATAGACTAGTGAGAATACACAATTAACTAGTAAGACCACATTTATAAAAGGAGAAAACATAGATGAAGAATGTAGGCCACTTAAATAAGAGGCACTCATAAGTAGATCACAACTTAGGAAGGGTTATCATACATACATGTATAGCCTTAACTCATGATTTAGAAGAGCACAACTAGATATAATGTTATGACACATTATTACCCACTTACACAAATTCATCACGATAAGTTTTAATGAACCAAGACATTTATATGCATATGAACATACATATAAGAGTCATACTCCTCAATTTTGTAGCAAATATGGATATTTTATACATATAGAAATATTTTTTATGATAGATTAATTATTTGAAATATTACTTTAAGAGGCTAGAATGGTAGGAAATTAATTAGGCCCAAAGGACCTAAATTAGTACGGGTACTTCAATGAAAATGGTTTCTTAATTTTACAGGTCACTAAAAGGCAAAACAAGTGGTGTATAGATATAGGATGTTCAAGGCACATGACTAGTGACCACTCCCAATTCATTTTAATCAAAATCAAAGATGAAGGATTTGTCACATTTGTAGTTAATGATAAAGGTAAGGTAATTAGCATTAGAAAAGTTGGTAAAGAAAATCATACTCTTTTTTATAATTTTTAGTTTGAGAAGTTTTTAAATCTAAAACAACTAAATTATATACCTCATAACTTTAGACTAACGCATCTATTGCTATATGGAATCTAGATGATTTTAATATCACTCCCAAGAAGATTGTAATAAGTACTATTTAAATTGTTAAATTATTATCTAACCTAACATTTAATTGATTATAAAGTTAAATACTAAAAATAAAACTAATTTACTACACTAATTTACAAAGTAGATAAACTAAAGTAGCGATAAGAAGAATAAGCACTGACTTGTGTAAATTTATTTAGATTTAGGCTTCTTTTTTACTTTTCTTAAATTAAGACATTTTTCCTGATATAATAAGAAACATTTTCTTTAATAGTGAAATCTCATCATACATAATAAACTTAGAGAATATACTTAAAAATTAAAATATACTTATGCAAGAAAACATTGATAATATAACAAAAAGCAAATCATTTGAATTGAAAAAAGTAAATGTCATTCCCATACAATCAAATCCAAAAGATTCTTATCTACATAACAAAACACTAAATTCATAAGTAAAATGAATACAACGCAAAAGCAATCAACAAGTAGAGATGAGAAAACTCATGAAAATGATATCTCCTTATCTCTAAGACTTCTATTGTTTAGTTACCTAATCTAATCATTTTCCTCAAAGCATAACCCAAATTAATGTCTGTTTTTCCCTTCATGTTCTCTAGTTTTTCATACCTCTAAAGAAGTAAAAAAAATCCCCATAAGGTAATCTATCAAAGAACTCCAAAAAATTGCTAAGTAAATTTTTTTCCATTCCTTATATGTTTGAGTTACTATTAAGGTAAGAAACATAGGAACCAAAGTCCATTTTTAAAATTAGGTTTACGAGGACCTTAATAGCATTTAAGGTCCAAGACATCCCAATTTTATAATGGGACATTGTTGCATTATGTTTTTATGTGACCATAGTAATGGTATTTGAACAAAAAAATGACGTTGTTGTGCATTGTCATAATTTTCTTCACTCTTTCTCTACACCACAATGGCAACAACAATGAAAGCAAGAATGGCATTGTATTATTTCCATGCGTTACTTATGCTTTTTTCACAAAAAATGTTTCTTTTTACAAACTCTAGCCCTAAAATGCAATATTTACCAAAATTTTCTTAAAGAGGTCGATTAGGAGACTTCCTTAACTTGAAAATTGGTGAAATTGATAAATAATATGCTAAGAAAACTATATAATTTTTTCATTATCAAATTTCCCCATGTTTAAACAATTTTTTATCCTTAAGCAATCATCCTCAACACTTATTCACTAAAGCTCCAACAAGAGTTAATATAAGTTAACACAATTAACAATATCCCACTTTTTCTAACTCAGTTTTGACTATGATGTAGCATATTTAGTTATATGTCATGGCAAGTCATCCCTTAATAGATAATATCAAGTTTCATGTTAACTCTACTTAGGAAATTATGCAAACTTAGCTAAGATACTTTGTCTTTTACACTCCATCTTACCTAGCAAGTGCATTTTAAGTTCTATCTTTCCTTTTTCCCAAAATTTTTAATTTTAACCTTTTCCCCCTTTTTTCCAAATTTATTAGAACTAGAAAATATAATTAAATTCCTAATTATTAAGGAATTTTTTTTCCTATTAAGATATTTATTCTAAGCTTGAACAAAATATCCTTATAAATTCTTCTTCATAACTTAATGTCATGCAAAAAAAGTCAACTTGATACTTTATGCAACAACAATTAGCAATGGTCTTAACCAATCAGGAGTTATTCAATGTTAATTGTAATAATTGCATCAACTATAATAAAGCATAACAATTAATAACCAACTCATCGTTAGAATAATTTTTAGTGCAAAATATCATAATCTATTACTTTATATGAAGCATAATTATTTTAATGCATATGAAATCAAATAAACCATATTCCTCAATCTTAGAATGTACATTGTGCTCATTATAAAAACAAACCGAATAGACACAAAGGAAAGGGGATAACAAGATAAAGGAACTTCTCTGAAGAGCATTTGATGAATAGAGACATCAGATGAAGTACCAAATTGTAATTTTTTTAAGCATAAATTGATTTAGCTATAAAATGATTGGTGAGTATTAAAAACATAAAAATAAGTGAACATCTTTGAGTAGGTTTAAAAATATATATAACCTAAAATATAACAAAAAAACAAAAACTAAATATGGTTATCCTCGAAGTGCATAACAATGTCACTATTGAGAGCCCACGCAATGGCTAGATGACTAAAGATATGTCCAAATCTAATATGTCCACTACTCTTGACGCAGTTATTAACTTTGTAGGTCTAACAATAGGTCATGAATTTTGTATAATAATACCTCCTAGGTTGAGGCTGAAGCTGATGGATCGATATCGTATGAAGAATGTTAACTTATAGGATTGGGTTCAATAGTTTTGCAGGCTTAAAGATGTCCTCGTGATTTATAATGTCTATTAGTGGAGTAATAAGCTCATCCAAAAACTCATCAATATGTAATGGGTGCTCACTATGGTTATGCCACTACCCTCGTATCTGCCTATGCTTCCAAGTCTTTAAGAATAAGAAACTGATGATCGTAAAAGGCAATAAGAGTATCACCCTTAAAATAGAGACGTGCAAGATGAGACCACAGGCAATGTAGGGGGAAATGCAGTGGTGAAAATAGGGAAAGGAGAACGAGAGGGTAGTGCCAATGAGGAGAAAGGAGAAACATAGGACAATGGTAAATGTACAATAAAAATTGAGTGAGGCTGAGGGTGGATAAAGGAGAGGGAGATGCGGAAGAATGGCAATCAGGTAAAAAGGATATGGTTTTAGTGATTTTGGTAAAGTGGTACCACTTTGATTTTTTCTTAAAGGATCATAACGACTCATACCCCTAAACCTCAATAGTAATGTTCATTTATGCTATAATGTCAAAAACTTAAATAGCGTTGCATAATAAAGTGCAATAGCATCGTCCTATTATCACGTTATTATCTATTTTGTAGTATCCATGATGGCACCTCATATAACCATAAAGGTGGAACAATGCCACTATGATGTCATGTTATTCTCTTCTCAATAATATTCATAATGCCACATTACATAACGACAACGGTGTTATTTTCCTTCGCCATTATTCTTTTTACTTTCATGCAATCCTCAATGATGCCTCACTTATCCACAAAAGTGTTGTTTTTCAAAGTGATTCTTCCTCTGTGTCTATCATTAATAACAATAGCACTCTACATGGGGTTTTTAATCACTATTTTACTTATGCCTTTATAAACTCCCATTTTTTCCCATACATCAATTAACTCTAAGACACAAAGAAGTGAATACATAAAACTAAAATATTAAAAAAAAATTTAAATAAAGTTAGAAAGAAAAGGATGAAAGGTTTAGATTGTCTCCCAAAAAGCGCTTCTTTAACATTTTTTTTTGCTTAGTAATGTTGGAGAATTTTTAATATTCCCTTTTATTTCTAGTTTCAGTCGATCTTCATATATTAAGGGTAGCTTATCATGAATTTATTAGTCTTAGAATGGATAGCTAAATCAATTACTATTAGATTCCTTGTCTCTTTTTCTCCCTTTTGCTCGATTAATAGTTGAAATGGATCGCAATAAGTACTTTCCTACCAACAATAGGGAAATAATGGGATATCCATATGCTCTTCCATAAACTTTGCAAGGAATAGAACATGAAATTTAAACTCTTTTCTCAACTCCTAATAGCTTATTTAAAACTCCCAAACAGTAAATTACTAATTAACTAAATGCGCAGTAAGGTGAGCTAAGGTCTAATCCGCTCAGAGTTAGAGTGAGTTAAAGCTTTTCTTACTATTGTACAAAATAAAAATAAATGAAAGAAAAATCCCTAAATTTATTTAAAATAAAAAAAAGAAGAGGAAACTAATGAAATAAAAACAAATAAGTAAGAACATAAAAGATAAACTATTGATGATTTTACAAAACTATCTAACTTGTTTTACGCTCAAAATCTCAAGTATATGGGTTGTAATTTATAGTTTATAGGACTGAGTGGAGCTTTTCAATTTCAATTTTCTAGATTTTATTACTCTTTTTTAAGGTTTGAGTTTCATAAATCTAGATATGTTTTGATTAAATCCTAAGTTGTTTGATAGTTTAGTTCATGAAGTTTCATTTATCCTCAATGTTTTTGGTTCCTTCATGTTTACTAGTTAGATTATTTGCATGTTCTTAGGACTTATTTCATGAAATTTCAGTTTTGTTTAATTTACATGGTCTGGAATTTTTTTTAGGGTGTTAAGTTGAATCTTGATTAGATAGTTCTAGTTAATTGCCTATTAGTTTAAGTAACTTAAGTTCCCATTAGGTAAAGTGTTGAATTTTAATTTTTTAAATTAATCTGAATTTTCTAGTTTTCATGTTTTTAATTCCTATTCTTTATTCCATTAGTTAACCTTGAGTTTTATTTTAATTTTAGTGCCTTTGGTTAATATATGTTTGGTAGTTTAGATTTATGCCTTTTCTTAGTTTTAAATTCAATTAATTTCAGTTTTTCTTCAGTTTATAGTTGCTCGAATTTTTGTTTAAAAAGTTAGTTTCAGTTTAGTTTAATTATGTTTTGGTTAATTAAGTAATAACTTAGTTAATTACTGTTTGGGTTAGTTTAAATGTCAAGTTGTGTCGTTCCTTTAGTGTTTTTACCTTTCCAACTTAGGTTTCTTTTAATTAATTATGTTTTTTGTTCATTTACTTTTTTTTTGCTTAATTTAATTGTGTTTAGCTAGTTTAGTTTTGGGCTCAAAGATATTAATGGGATTTTGGCTTAATAAATGTGATAATTGAATAGGAATTGATTAAACATTGTGATATAGGTAAAGGTTAAATTGGAATTTCATATAAATGACATGAATCAAAGATTAATTCTTAGGATTGACCATTCTAGGTTTAATTTCTAATTCTATTGATAGGAATGGACTTGTGATACATAATAGTCCTAGTCATTTCCATAGGTAACAATAGGCTAATTGAATTTGTCAGTGAACTTAATCAACTTAGCCTAGAATTCCAATTCTCTAAGTTAGGCAATCCGAGCTTGTGAGATTGAGCCTTAGGCTAGTCGTTCCCTAGTTATTAGTGCTTTGGCGTCGTTAAATCTAGAAAGCTTGTTCTAGGTTTCCTCGTGATTAGGGATAGGTTTTCTATCGTATAGGACCTATCTAATAAATGGTGGAACTGAGGGTTTGACAGCTTGTTTGAACCTATAGGCTAGCATCTTACACCAATCGCAAGTTATCTATTTCCAGGATTGATTATAAGTATATAATTCCTGATATATCTTTCACCCAGCTTTCGTCTTTCTTGTTTGTTTCTTCTTTATTTGTCTTTGTTTTGTCATAATATTTAGTTTTGATGTCTTTGCTTCCAAGGGTTTTATTTTCTTTTTGGCAACATTAGAAATAACAATACATTCTAGCTCTCTATGGGATCGACCCTGACTTGCCCTGGCTACTTAGTTAGGTAGGTTAGGTAATTTTATTATTTGGTAGCTTACGACGAGCTTCACCATTTATGTTTTAGCTGTTTTCTAATGTTGTTTTTTTTTCATCTTGTCTTCTTTTTGTTTTAGATTCATAGCTTTTTCTGATTCTGAGTTCTTTTAGCGGCAATGAATCATTACAAGTGTCCTTTTGAGTTTGATTCTTATTCTTATTATCCTAATAAAAAATTTGATTCTTTTACTACTTCTAGGTTTGAGCATCAAGTGATGAATTTAAGACCTTTAGCTGAGCATATGTCGATGGATGATCAACCAGCTAAGGTTTGTGAAGTTTGCTCATTTTTGGCTATCCTTTTTATACTTGTCCTTCCTTGTTGGATATTTCACAATATAACTTTAATTGTCCACCTGCATATTACTAAAAGTAGCCATACTTCTAGCTAGAACCTCTACCTCTACCGTTACCACTACAAGTTGGTGGGATGTCATTGGAGGATATCGTCACGAGCTTAGCAAGGAGCACTCTTTAGTTCCAGCACGAAACGAGGAGTAGCTTAAAGATCTTGGAAGATCAATAAAGCCACTTAGTAGATATGGTTCGGAGCATAGAAGTCTAAATGTATTAAAGTATGCTTAGCTAATTAGAGGGAGCACAAGAAGAGGAGGTGTGTAAATATCCATTAAGGAATGGATATCAATGGGAGCACCTAGAAGCAAGAGAGGAAGACGCTATAGTTCGAAAAAAGAAAAAGGATGTGCAACCTCCTAATGTAATTGATACATGTCATATTATTGCTAACCGAATTTCACTTCCTTTTCATAGTAGTTCGAAGAAAGAAGAAGAACAAGAGTCAAAAGGAGTGAAGTTTTTGGAAAAGTTGTAGGTGAGCAAGTTGGAAGTAGAAGGTGATAAAGAGGATGTAGAGTCTCCACACCTATTGGCGATACTATTATGGAGACCATCCTATAAGAAGAAGGGAGATGTGCATATTGAAGAGTTGACCTTGGATCTTGATGGCGAGATGATCCAGTTCCACACTCACAACTATACGAAATCCAGTTGATTGGGAGCATACTTCAAGGGAAGTTGCTCCAAGCTCATGTTTCCTCCTGGAATCAAGCATCCATTTGAAAATGGATGATGTAAATATGCTAAGGGTTAAGCTCATGACTTTAACAAAGCACTTTATGGTATTCTTTCTTTTTTCTATTTTTCTCTTTTATACATAATTGTTTGCTAGTTTGCTTTATGTATTTTATTTGGCTTTTATGTGTTTTGGATGTAAGTGAAAGATGGGCTGTTTTATTGTTCAAGAGGGAAGCTGCAATCTTTGCTTTTAAGATTCATATGACCTCTCCAAGGGAGTATTCTTATTCTTATCGTTTTTGCTTTTCATTGCTGTAGTGACATTAGAGACAATGTCCCATTTAAATATGGGGGTGGAACAAGTTGAGAAAACTTTATGCACACTTAGAATGTTGTGAGTTTGATGTTGATGATGAGAATATGGTAGCTTGAATGATTTTCATCTTTAGTTAATAGTTAATTATGGTACAGGAATGATGTTGATGCTTTTGATTTGAGGAATTTTGCTTGACTCTTGAAATGATGCTAACTCACGTGTTTAATGACCCATTTGTATGATAATTAATGTTTAAGTTTATTTTTTATAAATTTTCATATGAATGTGAGATGGGACGTTTAGAATCAAGTGTTGAAAGAAAAAGGAAATCGAATAAAAGAAAAGAAAAAAAGGAAAGAAAAAAGGAAAAATAAAAAAGAAGAAAAAGAAGATGAAAGAAAGGAAAAGAAAGAAAAAGAAAGAAAACTTTTCTTGTTATCAAGTTGTTGAAAGCATCTTTTTTTTTTTTAATAAGAAACATCTTTTTTTTTTACGATGTTGTTTGTATCAAGTAATTCTCATTCCACTAGCTTCAACTTAATGTAAGGTTGAAGTTAAGAATGGTGTTTTTAGCCATTTGAAGATAGTGATCTAACCTAGCAACTAGGGGCGTTCATAAGAGATGTTTACCTTCATGTCAAAAAGTTAGATGACCTATCAAACAAGTATTGCTCAAATCTGATATTGTATCATGCTTTAATTTGTATTTCATCCTTTTAAGCATTCTTGATTAGTTTGTGTGATAACCTATAAGAAATGGCTTGAATGTTAGATATTATGCCTACTAGGTTAAATTTTTACTGACTGTGTTCTTTTCTTGGGATTTACTTGTTTTTTATCGTGATATAATTAAAATTTATGAATTAGATTAAAAGCATTAATTGATTTTTATTGTACTTAATTAGCTATTAAATCTTTATTAGGATTGTTTAAGTGAAACATTTAAATTATTGCTTAACGACAAGAAATACTTGAGTGTAGGTGTATTTGATAGGATTGAAATATCTTATATTTTATTATAAGTTTCATTGTGATTTCAATCTTATTTTAGTTTTTAAATGTTAAATTTGTGTTCATTTCAAATTTATATGCAGGTTTAAGGTTTGAACTGAAATACATATTGAAAAGAAAAAATTTTGACATTGTTTCTAGAAAAATTAAAGAAAATTCATGCAATTGAAGCCAAAAGCCAAGGTTACATCATTTTGGAAAAGAGAAAAAAAAATTAAAAAGACCTTGGCTAAAAACGTTTAGCAATTTACAAAAGAGAGGAGGCTTAAGCATGGAAGGAGTAAGCTTCCATAACTTGGAATTTCAAGTTTCCAGAAGTAAGCATAACTAACCCATTTAAAGCATTCGAACACTTTTAACATATGTCACACTCAAGAGAGCTACTCACAATGACTAAGGACCAAGCTTCAAATGCTAGAGAGAGACACTGGAGAGAGGACCTATTTGCGTAGACCAAAGCAGCAGACATTTGGGTGAAACAAGCTTTAAATGCCAGCATTTAGTAAAAAGCAGGAGATCTACTTTCATAGAGTGAGACACCATCGTTTTGAAGCCTTATATGGGCATATAAACAGCAACAAAAATTTCATAGAGAAAGGGGGAGCAGCTTCATTTTGGGGAGAGAGCTTCAGTCTCTACCCTTGTTATTCTTCTTTCTTTTTTTTCGTTCTTATTTGCTTGTTTTCTCGTTTTTTCATTTCTTTTTTTTTTCTTTTTCATTTTTATCATTGATATTTCCTTGCTTTAATTTGTATTAGTTTTCATTTATTATTGTTTAGTGCTTACCCTTTTATTATTATTTTAATTTAGTTAAGTTTTGTTGAAATATTTATGTTGAACTTTGGTTATTATTATTTATTAATAGAATGTTTTGTTTTGGTTAGTTTGAGTATTGTTTTTAATTTTCCATCTTTTAATTATTCATTTGTTTTGTTTTGTTTTATTTTCCATCACTTTATTTGTGTTATTTTATTATGTTATTAGTTTCTTTATTTTTTGTTTTAATTATTTTGATAATGTTTAGCTAGTTTAGTTTTGGGATGGAAGATATTAATGGAATTTTAGTTTACTAATTGCAAGAATTGACCAGGAATTTAATTGGGCTTTGCGATTTAGGTTAGGATTGAATTACAATTCTAGTAAAATGTCATGAATGAGGGATTATTGCTTAGGATTAGCTATGTTAGGTATGATTCTTAGTTCAATTGCTAAGATTGAGCCATGCGATATGAAATTGTCCTTGACGATTTTCACAAATGGCACGAGATTAGTTGAATTTGTCACTGAACTTAATCAATCTCGTCTAGGATTCCAATCCTCTAGGCTACATAGTCCGAGGCTGTATGACTATGGCTTAGGCTATTTGTTCCCTAGTTCTTTAAGCTATTACGCCATTAAATATAGATAGCTTATTCTAGATTGCCAGGTGGTTAGGGATAAGTTTTCTATTATATAGGACTTATCTAAAAATGGTGGAACCGAGGGTTTGAGAGATTGTTCAAACCTACAGGCTAGCATCTTAAACTAATCACAATTTATCTATTTTGGGGATTAATTATAAGTCAAGAATCCTGGATTTTTCTTCCACTGAACTTTTTATATTCGTTACTTGTTTCTTGTTTATTTGCTTCTATTTTGTTAATTGTCTTTAGTGTTTAGTTTAATGTTTCAGTATCCAAGGTTTTCTTTTCTTTTCTTTTTTTTCCTTTTTAGACAATATTAGAATAGCTTTAACATACCCTAGCTCCCTGTGAGATCGACCTTGACTTGCCGTAAGTACATGGTTAGGCTAGTTAGGTAAATTTATTATTTACGAGTTTGCAGCTACTGACCACACAACGTCAATTATGTTACGGGTCGAACATGTGTGAGTCTAGTATACAAAATGCCTACTTGCTACCAGGTATCGAATCCATGGCTAGGACACTTGAGAAGCATCTCCCTAAATTTCTCCCAAGCCTCGTATAATTTCTCATTCTCACATTGAAAAAATAAGCTAATCTTCGTTTTCATTATAGCTATCTTGATAAGTGGGAAAACTTTAGTTAAAAACTTCTTCATTAAATCATCTTAAGTAGTAATGAAACCAAGTCGAAGTGTGGATAAACATGCTTTAGTTTTATCTCTAAGAGAAATCAGGAAAATTCTAAGCTTAATTACATCTTTTAAAACCCCGTTACTTTTAAAAAGATGACAAATATCTAGGAAATTTTACAGTTGCTCAGTTGGATCCTCTAAAGTTGATGCACCAAACTAGGAAGACCTTACCATGGAAATGATACTATAGGGCATTTCCAAATTGTTGTCATTGACCTGAGCTAGAAATCACTAGCTATAGATCTACCTCTATTTCCCATTGCTAAATACATCATGGTTGATTCTCTAGGTTCTTCCTAAGTTCGGATAACTACACATTCATAGGGGCCCATTTCTACAAGCTCAGATTCAGTGTCATTGGATGTTCCTATTTCTAAAGTGTTAGTCATGGTACCTCGCAATTTTTTCTTTTACCTAAGACGTGTACACTCAATCTCCAAATCGAAGTCAAGTTGTTAAAGATTTTGGCCTCAAGTATGCATAAAAATTCAAGGGGAATAACTAAACAAAAGTAAATACTAACTAATCAAGAAAACAACATAAGTAAGATAACAAAAACAACAAAATCACTCAAAACTTAAAATAGAAAAAATAATGCACAACAAATCAAAAAATAAAAAACATAATAATTACAAGTCCTGGAGGAATTTACACTAACTTTGACTAATATTCTTGCTCAATCCCCAGCAATGACAGCAAAAATTTATTACTCTTATTGGTTAGGTGACTTAATTTTAATCCAATTTCAGTTTCAATTTTTTAAAAAAATTACAGGTAAGTGCTCCCATAAAACAAGTGATATAGTGGAAAAAGTCTAAATGTCGATCCCACAGGGAAAATTCTATAATTATTAAGTCGTTTGGCTTACAATTATCTAGAAAAATCCAAGTGATTGATTAAAAATTAAAAAAACAATAATGTACCCTAACTAATTTCAAACAATGTAAAAGTTATTTCTATGTTGTTTAAAAAAATACCAAAAATGGGAAAAAAATGAAAATCAACTAAGGAATAGGTTTTCAATGAATTAATTGAGCAATTAACATTTTAGGAGATTGAATCAGACTATTTTTAAAATTTTAAGGTAAAGATATGTTTAACACTATGTCTTTTCCCTATTAATCCTATTTGAAGATTTCTCATGCATCAAATTAAGTTAATAGGCTTTAAGGTGAAGAAATAAACTTCTAAAATTCCAATCTTTGGACTTTAACTCTTATAAATAATCATGGTTTGGCCATGCAATGATTAATTTTTTTTGTTTATGGATTATTCCAACAACCTAAGTTGATTTCTCAAGTTTTAGATCATCTATTAATCTTTCTTAAGTGAGTAGCTTAAAAATAGATTTTTAAGTCCTTAAATAAATAAAAATTAATCCCTTAAACATAAGAAAGGTCAGTTAATTCATTTACACACTAATCCTTAGCTGAAAATTGATTCAGGAACACATATTAACCTAAGCACACAAACTATGGAAGGTCTTGAAAGGTTGACATGTTGTATGATTTCATCTTAGCTCCAACAAAACTCAAATTTGTCAATCAAACCTGAAGAAAATCAAAGAACATAAAGATAGGTAAGTTAAATAACAACACTTCGATTAATATGAAAAAGAGAGAAAAACATGAGGTAATTCGAATTAGAAAACCCCCTAAGATGATTTTCAAGCTCAAATATATGTCTTAATAGCATGCCCTAACATTTATTAATGTAAAAAAAACTCAAAATCAAAATTACAAGTGTTTGAAGGCTAAGAATTCTAAGAACACTAAAGAAAATCTAAAGAAATCTTACATTTGATCTCACTCTAAATTGTCATGTATGTCTATTATTTTCCACGTGTAGGAACTTAAGGATAGCCTCCCATATCTCCACCAATCAAAGGAATTAATTGGAAGCATGCTACAAGCATAATTGCGGAGATTTGGTGAATTTGCCTTGTCTGGCACCTACTGTAGGAGGTTGACTCAAAGGTCTACAATGGATGGTGCAACCTCCGTATATGTCTTATTACAGCACATCTCTACATCAGTGTCCAGGAGCTCTATGTGGGTCTCTATAGAATGCTTACTTTGCCATATTTTGCTCCAATTTTTCATCTTGATTAGCCACTTATATTTTAAATTTTTAACATTTAATCACTAAATTAGGGGTCAAAATTCAATAAACAAACACGAAAAACTCAATCAATTTGACTCATAAAAACTAGGGAGCAAATTAGGAGAAGAAGAAGTGAAATGTGAAGAAAATACAAGCCACAATTGCTGGAATTCACATAGAAGGTGGTGAAAATTCCCATGATCATGGGAATTCCTACTCATCGTGGGATCTAGAAGTTTAAAATGCTTACAAAGCTTACATGCTTTTGGGGTTTTGAGTTTTTTGGACATATAAAAGGGTTGGAAGCCCTAGTAGCCGAAAAGAAACATTTTGAGACTTAACCAAAGAGGCAAAAAAGAGTTTTCGGTGGCTACACAATTAGAAAATATCAAGAGAAACACATTTTCTAGATTCTTTCTTCAAGGATAAAAGAGAATGATTGTCAAGCTTCATCTAGTTTCTTCTCTTTTCATTTCTATCTTTTTATATGGAGAATCTGATTTTTGGGAACACATTGACATTATGTGCAGCTAAACTGCTATTAGGGATTACTCTTGGACTATTTTTTTAAACTCTATCTTATTGATTCAATACATGTTTGTGATATTTATTATTCCTAATCCTTGAATCATAATGAGGGATGGGATTAGGAGATTAGTTTTGGCATGCACAATGAGAGTTGGTATCCTAATAGACCCATAAACATTATGTCATTAATTTATTAAAGAGAGATTTTAATTCCTTACTTGATTAATTATAGGATTTCTTCATAACTAGTTGGGTAGTTTGGAAGGTTTTGAGAGAAAAAGAGATTTTAAAGCGATTCATTTCTTATTTAACTGGGGAAACTTGGTTATAACTTAAGAGAGGGTAACTAAAACTATAGAATACCTTGGGTCTTACATAATTGAGTTAATAAGGTAAGAGGTAGACAAAAAAGGGACAGAAGTAATTCCTATTGTTAATCTTTTATTTCTCAAGTTCCTGTACTCTTTGATTATTATTAGTTAGATTATTTTACCTTAGTTTAATTTAAGTTATTGCCATTTTATTTTGTTTCTTAAACAAAATCTAACTCAAGTTGTTATGTGGTAAATCCTAATCCCTATAGGATGATATTTATTATACTACATACTTACTAGTCGTATACTTGCGGTATAGCATAAAACTTAAAAATCGATCAACAAGTTTTTAGCATCCTTACCATGGATTGGTTATTTTGGAATCTTATTTAATTTAAGAAAATTTGATTTCAGGGAATTGAAACTTTTACTTATGTAATTGTAGGTGCATGAACAGAAGGAGCTCAAAAAGTTCATGAAAGCTAGTAAACAAAGAGGTTTCAAATATCAGAAGACCATAAAGGGAGATAAGAAGAGTGAAGTGCCAATAAGGTATATAAAGAATAATGGAAAAAGGAGAGGAAGTAGGGGACCGAAGGACACTCATGGACTTTATGAGGCTAGGTTTAAATGACAATCAACAAAGGATAAGAATGTCTCTTATTTAAGCTAACATGCAAGAGGTTACATAAAAGGAATTTTTTTGCATAAAAGAAAGTGGTGAAGCTTCTGGATGCTAGAATTATTTATCCAATTCCAGATAGTGAATGGGTGATTTTAGTGTAATCCATGCTAAATAAAGGAGGCATGAAAATGGTAGAGAATGAAAAGAGAGAGATGATTTCCATTAGAACAGTCACGAGTTAGAGAGTTTGCCTTGATTTTAGGAAGCTTAACTTAGTGACTAAAAAAGACCATTTTCCATTTCCTTTTTGTTAACCAAAGGATTAAATGAGTGGATGGTCATGCATTTTATTATTTCCTTAATGTTTATTCAAGCTACAATCAAATTTTCATCTATTTAGATGATCAAGAGAAGACCACCTTTAGATGCCCCTATGGAACATCTGCTTATAAGAGGATGCCTTTTAGGATTTACAATGCACCCTTCACTTTTCAAAGATACATAATGGCCATATTTTCGGATCGATTGAGGATATAATGTACGTATTCTTAGATGACTTCTCAATTTTTACAGACTTTATTGATCATTACTTGATGAATATAGATAGATTTATTCAATGATGTGAGGAGTCACACTTAGTGTTGAATTGGGAGAAATGCCACTTCATGGTCCATGAGGGGGTAGTCTTAGGACATAAGATATCATACAAGGGTATCAAAGGGGATAAAGATAAAACTAAAGTTATTGAGAAGCTTCCAACATCTAGTATTATCAAAGACATCTAATCGTTCTTGGTACATGCAGGGTTTTACTGGCGATTCATAAAGGACTTTTCTCTTAGTTCTAAATCTTTCATAAATTTATTGATTAAAGATGTGCCTTTTGATTTTGATACTAATTTTTTAAATGCTTTTAATAGTTTGAAGAAAGAAATCATCTCTACACCTATTTTGACATTACTGAATTAGTCATTGCCATTGAAATTATGTTTGATCCTAGTGATCATACCATAGGATGTGTGCTTGGCCAATGGAAACATAAGAGGCTACATAATATATACTATGTAAACAAAACCTTAGTGAGAGCATAATTAAACTACACCATAATTAAGAAGGAGTTGCTAGTAGCAGTATTTGCATGTGATAAATTTTGTTAATATCTTTTATTTTGAAAGCTGATTTTTTTTAAGGTCATGTCGCATTAAGATATCTTTTATCCAATAAGGACGTTAACTCAAGGCTTATTCAATGGGTGTTATTGCTTTAAGAGTTTGGCATTGAGATAAGAGATAAGAAGAGAGTAGATAATGTATTGGATGGTCATTTATCATTTTTTAAAGAAGGGGAGATACAATAAGAATAAGAAATCAATGAGCAATTCCCCTAAGAATCATTGATTTTCGTAAATAAAATTTTTATTTGATTGTTCGCCAATATAGGAAACTATGTCAATTCTTCCCTCTAACTTGTCTTATCAGCAAAGGAAGGGATTTTTATTTTAATGCACTTGCTACTTATGGGAAGAATTGGTGTTATATAAAAATTGTGATGATGGTTTGATTCATAGGTGTGTTCCTTAATAAGAAATTCTTGAAGTGTTGACTAATTGTCATAACTCACCTTAAGCAAGGTATTATGCAGTGAACAAGATGCTATCCCATGTTTTGGAATGTGGATTATTTTAGTCCAACTTCTTCAAGGATGCTCATGAATATGTACTAAGCTTTAATCGATGCCAACAAGCCAGTAATATTTCAAGACTAGTTAAGATACCCTTTTTAAAATCTTTGAGGTTGAAGTGTTTAATATATGAGGGTTGGAGTCCATGGGACCTTTCCCATCATCTCTTAGTAATTATTTGTGAAGATGGGTTGAGGCAATAGCAACTCTGACCAATGATATTAAAGTGGTGAAAATTTTCATAAAGAAGATATTCAATAGATTTGGAGTTCCCAGCGTAATCATAAGTGATAGAGGAGCACATTTTTTGCAACGAGCCCTTTGACGCACTTCTAAAAAGATATGGAGTCTAATATAGAGTGACCATACCATCCATAAGCATATGGCCAAGTGGATGATGTAAATAGAAAATTGAAGAGAATATTGGAGAAAGTGGTGAACAGTTCAACAACAAATTGGGATTTAAAGTTAAATGATATATTGTGGGCGTATCGAGCCACTTTCAAGACCCTTAGAGGTATAACTCTATTTAAACTTATTTATAGCAAGGCCTACCACTTACCCTTAGTGTTGGAGCATAGGATATATTAGGCAATCAAGGCATTGAATTTTGATTTGAAAGTAGCATGTGAGAAGAGACTATTATAACTAGATGAATTAGAGGATCTGAGATATAATGCTTATGAGAATGTTAAGTTATATAGAGAGAACGAAGAATTGACGTGCTACACATATCAAGAAGAAGGAGTTCATGAGTGGTGACTTGGTCTTGTTGTTAACTTAATACTTTGATTGTTTCTAAAAAAATTTAAGTCCCGATGAAGTTGTCTATTTAAAGTCACCCAAGCATTCAACCATGGAGATTTATAATTAGAGAATGAAAAAGGTGAAACATTCAAGGTCAATTGACATAGATGCAAACCATAGTTTGGAGGGATAGTCTCACAAGAAAGGGAAGTGATCTCTTTCCTTTCCCTTAATTTTTCATAATTAATTTGTTGATTGTTGAACCAAATGAGGTTTCACCTTATTTTGATGATGACAAAACACTTTTATTACTAATGTTTTTGTTTAAGTGTATTCTAAGAACAAGTATTTTGGAATGAAAGTGAAGTGAATTGGATAAAAGAGCTTGGAATGGATACATCAACCAAAGCAAAGATTATAAATCTACTTTGAATTTTCAAAGGAGAGAAGTCGACCGAATACTGACAATCAGTCTATCGAATGAATACAAACTAAAGATTGATAGACCGAATGAAGCAATAATGGATATCGATCGACCGAATACATTTACTAGTCAACTAAATGAGCAAAAATAGAAGGTTGGTCAACCAAATGTCAGCGATCTGTCATCCAAATGTGAAGATTACATAGGGAAAGATTAGGAATGGTCATATTTACAATCATAATAAGCCTTAACGAAGAAGATGAATGTTGGAGTTATCATACAACGACTAATTAATCCTAATTAACACTATAAATTGGTGGATTAGTAGGTTAGAAATTATCAATGAGCTATATTGAAAAATTATTTTCTTGTTTATTGAGAAGTTCTTCTGAGCCCCATGTAGTTTTTGTGTGAAGTAAATTCTTGTGAGACTTATTATTGTGCTACTTTTAAGAACTGAGTTCTTTTATTAACTAAGATCTTGTACTAGTGAGCTTATCCTTAACCCTTCAAAAGGACTATGACAACGTTATTCTTGAGCCTTATAAAAACAACAAGGGGTTATCTTTGAGCCTCAAAAGGAGTTTGTAAGTTGTAAATGTTGAAATTTTCATTTGTATTCTATTCTTATTTTTATTTAATATTACAAACTTACTTCATCTTATTTACACATTTCAATATTTTGTCTAACTTTCACAATTTAGCTACAGTGTTTTTTGATTAGTATTAAGTTGTTATCACCTAATTCACTACCTTCTTAAGTGTCATATAGGACCAACAAGTGGTATCAAAGCATAGGTCTAACATAGAGTCTTAATTCCAATGACTTAATTAGCAAAGATTTATGTCATACTTTATGAAGTCCATAGCTCCTTCAACTAACCTAAAGGGTCCCATAGAACTCCTTTCTTTAGTGGAAGTAATTATTTGTGTTGGAGGAATAGGATGAGATGCTAGTTGATGAGAAAACATGTCGATTTATGGATGATGGTGTGATAAACGTTTTTCTTACCTACTAAACTGGTTGGTAACGAGCTAGTGTTAAAGAAGGAAAATGAATGAAATATTGAAGAAAATGGATTGATATCCTTAAATTGTAAGGCCATGCATATTTTATACTGCACCTTGAGTATGGAAGAATACAATAGGATTTCTATACGTGAAACTGCATACGATATTTGGCATACTTTAAAAATCACTTATAAAGGAACAAACTAAGTGAAAGAAACTAAAATAAGCATGCTTACTCATGATTATGAACTTTTTCAAATGTTAGATGATGAGAATATTTCCACCATATATGCTTGTTTTAATATCATCATAAATTCTCTAAAAGGTCTAAGTATGACCTATTCTAGTGTTGAGCTTGTTAGGAAAATCCTTATGTCTCTACTGAAGTCATGGGAAGCAAAGGTAACGACAACTCAAAAAGTTAAAGATGTTAATACGCTCTCTCCCAACAAACTTATTAGTTCATAACTGATATATAAAATGAGGATGAAGAATACTCAAGAAAAATAAAACATGCCAAAAAAAAAGTAGTATTCAAAGCATCTAAAAGGGATGAAAGCAAAAATGAAGAATCGTCACTTGAGAGTAAAATCTAGGAACTCGCTCTTATCATAAGAAGGTTGAAGAAATTTATGAGAAATTCATCAATGCATCAAAAAAATACATCTTCTCTAAAAATAAAGTGTCTAACATAACTTGCTCTGAATCTGGTGAAAAAGGCCACTTGAGATTGCAATGCTCACACCTACAAGAAGAAGAAAAAAAAAAGAAGAAAAGAAGGAAAATAAGTTATGGAAAAAGGAAATGAGGGACTCCAAGAAAAATAAAGCACTCAAAGCTACATAGTCACAGTCAAGCAATTCCGAAGGAGAGGAAATAACTAACATATGCTTCATGGCAGACAACAAGGTAAGTCCCTCTCTTCTTGAAAATGAATATGAACGTGATTATTCTTATGATGAAGTATTAGATCATATTGAAGAATTAACTAAGAAAAACAAACAATTTTGTGATAAACATAAGAAAACCTTAGAAGAGTTAGATGCATGCAAATTGGAAAATGAAAATCTAAGGAAAGACATGATGTTGGTTAATGAAGACAATGATGTGTTAGTTAATAAAAAGAGGATCCTAAAGAAATAAATTGAATCCCTTAAGGAATCACTTGAAAATTTTAACAAGGGAAAGGAAAAACTAGAAACATTTTTTTAGTGTTTAAAAATTTGGAAACGATAAACATGAGTTAGGATATAACAAGAAAACCTCTACTAGTAACACTATTATCATTGAGGGAAGGAATCTAGAAGATGAATGCTCAACTAGAATTTTTCATAATGCATCTAGTAGACCCCAATCTTGACATCGTGCTTTCATGTATACTCCAAGGACTTAGAAGTTTTCCCAAAGGCAAGTAAATTATAGAAAATTATTTGTTCAACGTAGATAATATTTTCAAAGAGCTCACAATGATTTTAGCCTAAGAAATTCATGTAGCTTGCATACTCCCTTATTTTGCTTCTATTTTAAACATCGTGGACACATCTTACATTTTGTTATGATCGTTTGAATAACTTGTCTAATGAGTAAAAGACTTATAATATTCAAAGATTAAAAAATATTTGGATTCTAAAAGTTAGATAAATATATTTAAATGCACGCTAGTTTTATTTTTTGTTTACAATGATTATTTCTTAATATGATATGTTTGCTTGCTTATGTTTAGTTCACTGACCATGTAATATTAGATGACCTATTGTATATTGGATGATCGATAGTATTTTACCCTATTTTTTCGTAAACCGACTTAACATATATTTCAATTTTTCTTAGCCATAACATAAAAACCATATGAAACTTTATTCTTAACTATTTATTCATGGTATTATTCAGTCTCAAATGTATAGATTAAAGGTTATTAATACTAAAAGGATGAGTTAGGAGACCAAGATCACGCAATACCTTTGGACGAATGACTACTCCTCTAGATATTTTAGAATTAGACAATCTCCAAATAAAAGAAACAAAGGGATTTTTCCATCTAGATGCCCTTATCTTAAACGACAAATTAGACACCATTGCAAAAGCATAATTAGATCTAAAAGACAATCAAAACATTAAAATACCGTCAAAATTAAAAATGTAGTTTAGAATAAGAGTATTTATATTTCCTTTTAGCTGGATAATGATACGTATGTTTATATGCTTTTTTAGAGGAATGTTTATGAGATTTATGGCTAGGATGACAACCATATTGTTGAGGTACTGTAGAATTTTGTGAACAACATAATCGCAATACTTTATGTTTTAATGTTTTCTTTAAGGTTATAGCTAAATGTTGTTCGGCTAATACTTCGCATACTATTGTAATTTCTCCACCAATTGTTTATTGAAATATTGAATTAATTGTTAAGTAGTTAGCAATTGTTTCTTAAGTGTTTTAGATTTAAAACAATAAAAGTTTTTAGAATGCTTTTGGGTTAGAGTTTCTAAAAGTAATTCTTTTCTATGTAGGTTTTGTTTAAATTATTGACAATAGAAACAGTTATTGTAATTTATTCGCCTAGTTGTTGTTTAATTTGAATTGCTAATTGCTCTAAATTGTCTACTTGTTGTTTTAATTTTTGTAATTATGTTTTTGTATTAGCTAATGCCATAGGTAAACGAGCTATTGGTCTTTCTATTTTAAAAGAATTAGATCATTGTAATAATTTTTTTGGATCATTAGAAGTAAAAGGAGTAGAAAAGGAAGGTCTCGATAACGGTTGTTGTATTGAAGGTATTTCGGTAATTTGGGGAGTATGGTTTATTCAGATTTTAACTATATCAGTGAATAATTGATGAAGATATATTCAATCAGTGTGTTTAAATTATACACTATGATGCAAGTTAGTTAAACATAACTAATACGATAGGTAATTGAAAACGGATATTGGGCTGGTTTCATGAAATTTGCTTTTACAAATTTATAAGCAACAGTGATAGCTTTGTTTAATTCGTGTGATTATAATGTGAGATTTAATTTAAGTAGGGTATTGAATTTAATTTTCTTATAAGTAAGATTACTATCCATGATTGCGATGAGTTGATTATTTTCTTCAGTCATTTGTTCATCTAAAATTACTAACCGAATTGGAGAATCTATGCCATCTTAATAAGTAGATTGTATTAAAACTTGTGTTGTAAAAAGAAAGACGTAACCAATTTTTTGTCGATGTTCTTTGTTGATTTTCTGTAAATGCTTAGCTATTTGATTTTCATCAATTAAATTTACATGAAAACTTCCTTAACATTATTCAATTTGGATAGGGGTTCCACATAATATTTTACCATAATAGATGATAATTTGGATACACACATATATAGATATTGGTGAAACAATATGTTTAGCTAAAAGTATACATTAAATGCTGGCTAAATTTGACTAAACCTTTACAAACAAAAATCACCAATGGATCTTTACGATTCATCTAATGTGTCAATTATAATAACTCTTTTTTTATTAAAAACATACATTTATGATTACTTCTATTTATCAACAAACATCAGGAATACATCTTATCTTAGCCAATAATTTCTTAAAATTATACTATCCCTTTAGTCAATACCTCACTTATATTATTTAAAAGCACTAGAAAAATAATATGAGGACATACTTATAGGAGGATAATTAAAATAGATTGCCTCATACCTACTTCAAGGTGTAATGACTTGATGTTTCCCTTCAATGCCACCTTGGCTACATAGGAGCAAGTCGAGAATAGAAGCAAGTAATGAGAATTAAGAAAGAAGATTTAGAAAAAAAAATATTATTGCTTAAGAGAGTGGTGAGGAGTCAATCTCCAAACCTTACATTATATAGTGGAATAAGGAATCTATAAAGGACAGATCCTATTTCGAAAAGACTAAAAAGAAAAGAAAGTAAATAGTAATATTCCTAAAAAGTGTAAGAGAAACTTACTTTACACACCGAAAGTAGAAAACGAAAAATAGTAAACTGTATAATGCGCTATCAGCGCAGCATACTTTACATGATTGATGCTACTTTAGTTATTGTTGTCTTCAATTATGGGCTCCATATCGTCAAAAGTGTGGGACGATGGAGGTAGTGGAGGATTACTTTGTACTTCACCGCTACAGTAGTGACACTTACGTGGTTTGTATGCTTGCAAGTGATGACAGATCTGCTGCTTGATTTTAAGAGGAAGTTGGGCATAAATGCCATCAAGTTTAATGAGCAGTTCTTTGAATTATTCTTTGAGAACTGAGGTATTTTCTTGGATTAGACTTCTGAAGGTTGAGATTTTCAAATTGTTAAATCCTCGGTAGGTAATTCTATACAAGGATCCTTTGATAATTTTTTGGATAATATGAAAAATTCCTTCTAAATAATTGAAATTAAAGGTATTCAGAAGATGAGGGGTAATGTCATAGGTAGGTTCTTTGTCTAATGTAGGATAATTGCCATTGTTGATTCCCATTTGTATGAATGTGAATCGAGGATTAATTATTTTTCCTTGGCTATAAAAAAATGGGTAATTGCTAAATAATTTCATAAAGATTTCTCGTTCCTTAGCAAAACGAGATTGATATGCTTTGATAGAATTGGTAAAGGCTACTGGAAATGGCGTAATAGGTCAGTATTTATGAGGTAAATGGTGTCTGTGAGGCCTGTTTCAAATAAGAGATAGGTGGTAAGGGGATCTACTTCTAGTAGGATGACTACTTTCGGACCTAGTTTACCTCTATTTACTAGATAAAACTGTTGTTTCTTTAATTCTTCTATCCAATTTTTTACGGCGATAAAACACTTGAGAAATGCTTCATGAGTAATGCAAAAAATTTCTTGTTCTAGTGCTTTAGTAGGAATGGAATTGATCTTATCCATGTTGACTTTCTTGCCAAGTGATCGAAGAGTTGCTGAAATGTTGGGTTGATTGAGTGCTTCTTTATAATTGGGCCGAACAAAGATTGCTATTTGTGAGCTCTTGTAATCATTTAATGCTTTTTTGGCTTCAGACTTGGACTTATAACTCTTATGGGTTACTTGATGACTAGAGATGTATTGAACAGCTTGAGCCCATTGAGAATAAATTCCTTGGTTGGGTCCGTTGAATATAACATAATACTTCTCAAGTTCAGGAATGGAGGTAGATGTACTTGGTATGGAAAGAGCGAGATCAGTAGGTGCGAGATTAGCAAGATGGACTTTTTTTATGGTGGTTGTATAGCTACTGAAGGTGTACTTTGTTATGGAAATTGGTTTTGAAGGATTACTATGGTCTGTTCAAGCTGGCTAACTCATTAGTAACACTAAAAATAATTCCATCCCTCCAAATTTGAAAAATTAACAAATCTCCTTTTTTTTCTTTTTTAATAAATAAAATACTATCAACTTTTCCTTTTAAAAAATCATTTACAATTACAAACTCACTTAATCTATCATATCATGCTCTACGTGATTGTTTTAAGTTATATAAATCTTTAGATAATTTAAAAACATGCTCAAGCATATTTCAAAACCAGGTAGTTGCTCAATCTAAACTTCGTCTTGTATGAAACCATTCAAAAATTCACTTTTCACATCCGTTTGAAATAATTTAAATCCCATGCAAGTAAAATTCTAGTGGTTTCTAATCTAGTTATAGGAGAAAAACTTTGATCATAATCTATTCATTCTTCTTGGTTATAGCCTTAGTAACTAATCTTGCCTTATTTCTAATTAAATTTCCTTGTTCATCTAATTTGTTCTTAAATACCCATTTAGAACCTATTATTGGATAATCTTTAGTCCTAAGTACTAAACTCTAAACTTTATTTCCTTCAAATTGATTCAATTCTTCATCCATAGCTAAAACCCTATTTTCTTTATCTAAGGCTTCTTTAACAATCCTAGGTTCAATTTTAGACATAAAATCAAGATGTTATAAATTTTTAAAATGAGAATGAGTAGTTATCTCTTGTTGAACATCACTTATTATTTAGTTGGAAGGATGATCCTTCTTTTATCTCCAATCTATTAGTGTCTCTTTATCCTTCCATTCTTCCCTAGGTTTAATGATTAGATCTTGTGAGGTTTGTCCTTCATGTTTTCTTCAAGTGCTAGCTTCTTTAAGTCCTTGAACAAATTTCTATCATCATCCTAAACAAATTTCTTTCTTTTGAAGGCATTAGTCGCATAAAAAAAACAACATGCATGGATTCTTCTACTACATTAGTTCTTTTAATAAATACCCTATATGCCTTACTAATTAATGAATAGGCTAAAAATATGACTTCATTGGTTTTATAATCAAAATTTCCTAAACTATTCTTACTATTCAAAATATAACACTTATAATCAAATACTCTAAAATGAATTATTTTGGGTTTCTTACTGTTGTAAATTTCATATGGAGTTTTATCGATTGTATGTCTTATATTAACCCTATTAATGATATGACACACATATAGTAGCTTCAGCCCAAAAATAATTAGGTAATTCATACTTATTAATCATGGTTCTAGTCATTTCTTGTAAAGTCATATTCTTTCTTTCTACCTACATCATTTTTTTAGGGAGTCTTAGGTCTAGAAAAATTATGCAAAATGCTATGATCATCACAAAAATAATCAATCAAGTCATTGTCAAATTCTCTACCATCATCACTCCTAATAGACAAAATAGATATGCCTTTTTTTGGACAAGGGAGGTTCCACCTTGTTTTGATGATGACAAAAAAACTTGTATTACTAATGATATGTCTTGTTGAGTATGTTTGAAAAGATAGGCATTTAGAAGAAGTACAAGTTTTAAGAACATTGGAAGTAATTAGAGATGATGATGATATCTTATGAAGACTCAAAGCCTTGAAGAATCAAATTAATTTGATATAGGTCTATAGTTGTATTTCTTTATGTATGTTTTACTTAATTTTATTTTGGATATACAAGAGGCACATTCATGCATACATATTTTAGAATATGCATATAGGTGCATAATCAAGAGGTTTATGTGTTTAATATGATTATATCCTCTTCATGATTGATTTAATTGATTAAGATTTCATTAAGCTAAACAATTGGTATGAAATGTTTTTAATGTTTAACGTAGTTAGTTAGGGCTTGATCAATTTGCATTGGGTTTTAAGGTTATAATAAGTTTGGGCCAAAGTAATTTTTTTTTATAGTCTATTTAGATCTATTGATCGAATGGTAAAGAACGGTCAACTGAACATCAACCTTTTTATCTATATGTCAACCGAATAGGAAGAATGGTCAACCGAATATTAGCTTTTGGTAAATTGGTCAACTAAACCCTATTTATTAGTTAACTAAATATTATGTAAATGAAGAGAAGGATCTGGGCTAGACAAATTACAGAACGGTCATAATATTAATGTATTGTATTGTTGTTATAGCCATTAGGCAATGACATTATATCTGCTAGACAATGGATATATCCTATAAATAGATGTTTTTTTTCTTTAGACAATATAAGAGATAGAGATATGAAAAAGAAGCTTATGTGAGTTATCTTGGGATTTTTGTAAAGTTCTTACTGAGTTATTTTTATGTATTTCCCAAATATTCATCAAGCGTAGTGTTTTCAATTAATTTTTGTGATTTTTATGTGAGGCTCTTGATCATTTTTTTTGTGTGTATTCATTGTTATTGGCCTCTTATTTATACTAAAGTAAAGTTGAGTGAACCACTTATTCAAGGTTTATTTTTCTTCCTGAGAATTGAGAGGTTATTCTTTAGCTAAAAGAAAAAGAAAGAGTAATAAGGTTATCCTTGAGCCTCGAAAAGGATTGTAAGATTGAACATTGTACGCTTTGTTGATTTAGTATAATCATTTCAATAGTGGTGTTGGGAACTAGACATAAAGGCAATTGGATAGCTTCAAACAAATGTACCTCTCTATCCTTTCTCTTTATCTTTACATATCTACTTTATGGTGTTGATTGATTAATTTGATAAATTATTTAGTATTATAAGCTTCCACATATTTTCATCTAAATTAGATTATATTAATTTTTAAACCTAATTCACTCCCTTCTTAGGTTCCATAACCAACCTAACAATTGGTATAAGAGTCTAGGTCTCACACACTTTTTAATTCTAAGGAATTATTGAGTAAAGATCTTATGGACACATAATGCACAACCTTGCTCCTACATCTAGTCTTGAAGGTCAAAATACTCATAGAGCCCCTAATTTCGATGTAACCAATTATTTGTATTGGAAAACTAGGATGAGACATTATTTGAGAAGTAAAAGTATCTATCTGTGGCTTATTATTTTATAAAAGGCCACCTTACCATCTAAGCTCATAAGAAATGAATTTTTTGTTAAGGAAGATAATGAATTGAAATTTGAAGAAAAGAAATTAGCATCCTTAAACAGTAGAGCTATGCATATTTTATTTTGTGCTCTTAGTATTGAAGAATTTAATAGAATTCCTATATGTTACACTGCATATGATATTTGGCACACACTAGAGATAACTTATAGAGGTACAAATTATGTAAAAGAAACCAAAATTAGCATGCTCACTCATCAATATGAATTGTTTAAAATGTCGCGTGATGAAAGTATTTCTACTATGTATGCCTATTTTAATAATCTTATGACTTGTATAAAAGGTAAAAGTAAGACTTATTTCAATGTTGAACTTGATAGGAAAATTCTAAGATCACTACCGAAATCATGGAAACCAAAAGTAACTACAATTCAAGAAGTGAAGGGTCTAAATACTTTACTTATGGATGAACTCATTGGATCACTACTTACACATGAGATGTTACTAAAAGATACGCAAGAAGAAGCTGATCCCAAAAAGAAAAATATAACATTCAAGACTACAAGAAGGGAAGATAGAGAAAATGAAGATTTGTCTTATAGAAGTGATGAAGAAGAATCTGTCACATTTATTACAAGAGATTTAAGGAAGCTTGTACGAGTAAAGGCTCTAGCTTTTAGGAAAAAATGTATGTATTCCTCTAAGAATAAGTTATCTAACATTACCTATTTTGAATATGGTGAAAAAGGGCATTTTAGGTTGCATTGCTCGCATCTTCAAAAAGACAAAAAGGAAGAAAAGAAGAAAAGGAAAGAAAATAAAAGTTACAAGAAGAAAGCTCTAAAAGCAACATGAAGTGAGTAAAGTGAATTCGAAAAAGAAGATATAAAAAATATGTGCTTCGTGGATCACAATGAGGTAAGTATCCCTCACCCTAAGGACAAATGTAAAATAAAATACACATATGAAGAACTTTTAGAATTCATAAAAGACTTAGCTAACAAAAATAAGAAATTGCATTAAAAAAATTAGGAATCCATGAAAATAATTGATGAATATAAATTAGAAAATGAAAGGCTTATAAAATATCTATTTCTAATAAGTAAGGATAATGATGAATTATTAAATGAAAATATCACTTTAGAGAAAGAAGTAGAATCGATTAAGGAATCACTGTTGAAATTTATAAAAGGAAAAGAAAAAGTAGAGACTATGTTAAGCGTTCAAAAGATGGGAAAAAAACACGATTTAGGATATAATAAAATATCATCTAGTAAAACTATTTTCATAAAGGGAAAGAGTTTAGAATATAGCAGTCTTAAGGTTGTTCAAAATGCATCACAAAGTAGAACTCAAACAAAGAATCATGCATATATGTATTATAAAAAATCTAGAATTCATGTGCATCATCAAAGAACTTTTATCCAACCAAGACAACAATTTCAACAAGGTTTTTATCATGCTTATAGGTACAAAAATGCATATAGAACATTGACTGCTTTATTTTACGGATATTGTGAAAGACATATACATGTTAAATACTTTTGTTATGATCAATTGAGGAATGTAGATGTTCTATCAAATGGTAATAAAAGATACACAACTAACATTCGTGGACCTAAGATGATCTAGATACCAAAAGTTTGTTAAACTTCTATTTTGTAAATATCTTCAAGAATAAACAGAAATAAACTATCATTGTTGAACCAACTGAAAGATAAATCAATAATGAATGGCAAACAACTGTTTGAAAGGTATGTGACTATTACATATATAAGAATGGTTGAAATTGTCTTAAAAGATTGTGTTTGTTGAAAAATCTTAACAAATGGAAAATTTTATATGTTATCAATTGTGTGTCATTTTATGTGGTTTAAAGGTTTTGCATTTATGCTTGTTAGTTGGTTCGATCAACCAATGATTGTTGTTTAGCCGACCCATTAGCAATCGACAAATAGGAGCATTCGATCGATCGATGTTTAAAAATGTTAGGATATAACTTCTCCTCCCTACCTTTCTCCTTCACTCTCTCCCTCCTTTTCCTTCTAAAACACCATTGCCGCCACTACTCTCCACCCTCTCCTCTGGCTTTGAAGCTCTTTGAACCTTTAAATTCATCTTTGAGGCTGTGTTAATGCTCTCCCCTCTTATTCCTTTCTTCTTTATGCTTGAACACTGGTCTTTCCACTCTTTCTTCCCCCTTTCTGCCAACCTTCTTCTCGAGCTTCTTCTTTGCCTCTGGCAAGCCCCAAACATTCTTGAAGAAAATTTTCTACTTCTGGTAATCTTCTAAACCAAAGTCCTCTCTCAACTTTAGTTTCTCATTTTTTGTTTCAATCTTGGATATAGGTACTTTTAGGGTTTCAAATTTGGGATTTTTTGCTTGAATCAAGAAATTAGTCTGATTTGTGTGTGTTTCCATGCAATTAGAAACTTAGTTAAGGTCTGAGGTCATCCAAGTGCATCTATATGCTTTAAATTTCATATTCCTAAATTTCATATTCCAAAATTTCATATTCAATTTCAAGGATTTATCTGAATTTTAACTAAAATTTATGATTTTTATCTAATTTAGATCCTTTTAAAACTTTAATAGAAGCAATTAAGGGCTTTATTTTCTCAATTGCATTTGTATATGCCCAATTTTGATTTTCCCTAATTTTAATTTTTATGTTTAGGGGTTACCTGATTTTTTCTCCAAATTAATTCCTTTTTAGTGGAATTGAACTATTAGGAATTCAATTAAACGTTAATATAAGGTAATTGTTTAATAAATTTAACTCAATTTCTATTTTCCCTAATTTTTATTATGGTAGGATTTATCGAAAAATTTGTAGTTGAAATAACATATTACCCTTTTTCTTAAAGTTTAAGTTTAATTAAAGTTTATGTTGTGTCGTTTATTTTCTTATTTGAAACTTTCAGCCTTAGTCTTCTAAATGTGAAATTTGTTTTTTACAATTTTATAAATTTCTTAATTGTTCGATTGGTTTGATTATTCCTTCAATTGAATCTCCATTCATAAAAGTGATTTTTCCTTTTATTGGGTAAACTTTTTCTAATTTGATTAGGGTCTATAGAAATTTTGGACTAATGTTGTAAGTAAATGGTGGATTAGGTCTGTCAAGGTATACTATCTCTCCTTGAATTTTGGTTAAGTGCTACATATCATATTTTTGCCAAATTTTCATATCATGAATATAAGAACATGATAGTGCTTAGAAATTTGGAGCATTTAGTCATCTATGTTTCTACATTCCTATAGGTTGTGTTATTAACTAGAGAAAAATTGATAATCTATGCATTTTACTCACTCCTAGAGCCCACCTTTAGGTGTTCATTGTTATCCTTAGAGCTCTTTCATATTAAGATCTTGCATTCTTAACTTGTTTACAATCTCACTATGGTTAAGACCTGAGGTGGTAGCACCTCTAAAAGTAGGAGATCCCAAGCTCGTCAAGAGGATGACTACTTAGATGCTGATTCTAATCAGTTTCAAGATTATGCTCCTAGAAAACTTTCAGAAAATCGTATCATTGCTCCTACCAAAATAGATATGTTTAAAGAAAATGGGCTTATGCAGTTTTTCATTGATCAATGGTGGGAGACTGTCCTCACTCTGTTTTATGAAATTTAGGACACTATTATTATGCTTTTCTATTTTAACCTTAGAGTGGATAAGAAATGTATCTATTCGCATTACTAGAGACTTAATAAAAACTATCATAGAGATCCCTATTCCCTTTAGCTCTTCTCATTACGATTGCATTTCCATGTTTATTGATGACCCTCAACCCTAATATGTTGGATTAATTTGATATCACTAATTTAGCTCAAATTGTTGAACCAAGGGAGGTTCTAATCTTAGTTTTGATGATAACAAAACCTCATTATTATTATTGATTTGAGTTTTGTTGGGTTAGTTAGGTGACTTTAAAATTAACGGATGTTTGGAATAATTTTTTCTATTAAACCAATGTGTTCTTAAGGTAAGTGCACCTATCGAACAAGTAATAAAGCGGAGTAAAATTAAGCTCCGAGTGTCGAACCCACAGGGAATGATTTACTTAACTACTAGGTTGATTAGATTACAATTATTTAGGAAAATCCAATTAAAATTGATTAAGATTTAGAAAAAAAAAACTAAAACGGTGATAATTTGACTTAAACACTTGAAAACGAATTTTGATTGGTTTTTTTTTAATTCTGAAAATTTTCCAATTGTTGAAGGAGCTAAGGATTTAATGTTTGATGAATTAATTGAGCTTAAAAATATGTTTTATGTCTGATTAAAGTCCTTCACTAATTCAAAACAAAGCTATGGTTAAGACTTTGCCTTATCTCTATTTAATCTTGTTTAAAGTTTGGTTATGCCTTAATTACAAGTAAATGGGCCTAAATTACAAGAAGGTGGGTTCTGAAAAATTAATTCCAGAACTCCAAATTTCACAAATAACCCAGGTTTGATCATACAAGGGTTGATCTATGTTGCTTATTGATTTTTCCAACAATTTAAGTAGA
>JAOXYD010219190.1:0-19223 GCA_028565735.1 Pinacopodium congolense
AGAAGAAGAAGAAGAAGAAGAAGAAGAAGAAGAAAGTTAAAAGCATAAGGAAGAAAGTTAAGAGACAAAGGAAAAGGATGAAGAAAAGTCTTATGTGCCACTACCACCTTACACTTTAAAGATATCATTCACACAAAGGCTAAAGAATAATTAAATAGATGTATACTTTTCTAAATGTTTTAAGAAGTTGAAGAAGCTATAGATTAACTTATCATTTCTGGAGGCTTTGGAGAACATGCCCAAGTACTCCAAATTTCTCAAAGACATCCCGAACAACAAGCAAACTAAGGAGGATAACCAAACAATTTCTTTAATAAAGAGTTGTAAACAATCATTACCAACCACATTCCCTTAAAACTGCAAGATCCAGGGAGTTTTACTATCCCTTGAGTAGTTGATAATCTCAAATTTTCTAAATTCTTATGAGACTTAGGAGTAAGCACTAACTTGATTTCTTTATCCATTTTCAAGAAGTTAAGGCTAGCTAACATTAAGGCAAATTCTATGACCATGCAGTTGGTAGATCAATTAATAAAGAAGTTGGTGAGTGTAGTGGAGGATGTGAAAGTTAAAATAGATAAATTCATCATTCTAATGTATTTTGTTGTATTAGATTTTGATGAAGATAGAAAAAGTTCATTGATGCTGAGGAGACCATTCATGGACAAGCATTAGTTGATGTATATAAAGGGAAGTTAGTCTTTAGGATTGGTGATAGTAGGTGGAGTTTAGTTTGATTAAGACATTGACACATCCAGGAGAGGCTAGTGCTTGTACGAAGATAGATGTGGTTAATGAGTGCATGAAAGAACAAGAGATGAATAATAATGAAGAAGAAGTTAAGAAGGAGGAATTAGGCGAGAAACTAAAACATGAATCTTTAGTAATAATAAGTTCCCCTAATCCTTTCTCCTTTGTGAAAGCACCCACACTCAAGCTGAAATCTTTATCTTCAAACTTGAGATATGATTTCTTTAGTGATGGAAAAGCACTACACATTATTATGCCTATCAAATTCACTTTGGAACAAGAGGAGAGGGTATTTGAGATGAGAAAGAGGAGTATTAGAGCAAAGTCAAAGTTTTTTCCAAGGAAGCTCAAGTCTAGGGGGAGAGGACCATTGAATTTGCTCAAGTTTATAAGTATGGGGTTGTCAGGTTGGAAAACTTCAAAAGAAAAATGTGCAAGACTAATGGGCATCACAAATATTGAAACAAAGGAGATTCCATCGTATTTGATGATAATAAAGAAATTTTATTATTAATAGTTGTTGTTGAGTCCTTTATGCGAACACTCATTAGCTTTACACTATATCGAAAGTATATGAGTCATACAATTGTAACATAACTATATTGATCCCATAATGACTGAGTTTAGTCATCACTAAATTTAGACTATTTTTTGTCTAAAGAATGAATTAAAGCAACAAAATTGAAAATAAAATAAGGTAAAACAACTTATCAAATTAAAAAACAGGATGTAGCAATTTGATAATTCAAGTTAAAAAAAAAGAGTCACTTTTATCCCTATTTTTCGTCCTTTTCTTTATTAATTTAATTATCCTTGGTACAAGATATTCTAATGCCTTTGTCACCCTCTCTCAAGGTATAACTAAATTTCCCTAGTTAGATTGAAATAGAATTAGTCTTATGATCTCTCAACATATAAAACCATTCCTGAAAACCCAACTAGTTATAAAGTAATCCTATAAGCAATCTATTAATTAATTAATATCTCTCTTCAGTTGATTAATAAACTTGATGTTTATAAGTCTATTAAATGTCAACTCTCATTGTACCCTCAAGACAAGTTTATCAAGCTCACTCTCTTAATTTATTGCAAGATTGAAACATAATAAATATCATTTCATTGAATCAATAATAAGAGTTTAACAAAATAGTTCAAAACATAATTCTTAAAATAAGTTTTAGCCACTCATAATGTGAATAAACTTAATAATAACAACCACATTCTCCATACACAAGGATAGTAATGAAAAAATGCAAATGAAACAACGTTACTCTTTGCTCCCTTAAGTTAGAAAATATGGAAAAGTGATGAACTTCTTCAAGTCTTGATGATCTTTGTTTCCCCTCTTAAATCCTCTCCTGCTTTTTCTTGCCTTGTAGTGGAAGTATATTTTTAAATCAGTAGTGGTTCCTAAGGCTCTATACCCTTATATATGTTCCAAAAGCCTAAAAAAAAACTAAAAGAAACACTTAGGAGGCAACTTAGGTGAGTCACGACTGTGACCCTTGGGAATCACAATTATAACTTCCCTCTTTTTTTTAATTAGTCATGATTGTGATTCTTTTTTTCTTTTTACTTAAGAAACTCTTCAAAAATTAATTAATTAATTAATTACCTATTTTTACCTTTGCTCCCCCTTCCAAATAAAGGACCCCAATTAATACCTACACAAAGAAGATGAAGATTGTGCCTAAAATCACACCTTAAGCACTTCGAAATACATAAAAGATATCAAATTAAGCCCTAAATACAAGATAAAAATGAAAAACCACTGACTAACTAATGAATAAAACATAACCTAAAACACACCTATCATTTGTTTAACTGTGTTGAAAGATATATGTCTGGAAGAAGTACAGTTGAATTCACTTAGGGAGTCTTGGAACATAATTGGAGTTTATGAAAACCATATAAGAAGACTAAAGTCATTAATCAAGTGAATTAGTTTTGATATAGGCTTAATTATGTAATTTTTATTTTAATTTTATACTTAATTTTGTTTTGGTTATTTAAGAACTCATTCATACATATTTGCATACATAACATAGAAAATACATGTAGGTGCATAATTAAGAAGATTATGTGATTGATGTATGTGAAAAATTCTCTTCATGTATGAATATTTTTATTAAGAATGCATGAATATATGTGATTAATAAGGTTGGAAATTTTATTTTGACAGTCGCAAACTACCAAATACTAATAACTAACTAGAACTTACTGCGTAGTAAAGGGTAAACTAGGTCAATATTTAAGGATATACAATGTTACTGTTATTTCAAATGTTGCAAAGAAAATGAAAACAAAAACTCCCTAAGAGATTAAAGATAAACTAAGCTAAGATGTAAATAACGCATTCAAGAGACAATCACAAAGAAAAACATGAAAATACGGCTAATAATAATAAAGAAATGGGCATAAGGCAACATTAGGATTTCAAGATAACTATTGATCCTCGAATTGAAATAAAAGATGCTCTAGCAAAGGTTTTAGCCTATAAATTTGAACAAGCTGTCAAACGCTCAATTCCTCTAACTTAGGTAAATTTCACAAGCACTAGGAATAATCCTATCTTCATTATAACCTAGAAAAAGCTCTCTAAGTTTAATAGTAATAATGCATTAGGTTATAAAGAATGGCTAACTTAGGCAATTAACACACAAGTTCTAAAAGTGTAACTTAAAGGTATGAGACCTTAGACTCGTTTGTTAGTATGCTAACAAATCCAACTAATCTATTACTACTTTTGAAAATAACTAAGGATTATTACGTATCACATGCTCAATCCTAGCATTAAAATTAGGGAATTACATAAACGGTGATAATGCCTTAAGATAATACCTAATTTATGACATTCCACCAAAGTCCCAAACTAACCTAAGCTTATAAGCGGCAAATCAAGTAACACCTAATCACATTCTCACAACTTATCACCCGTCATCTCTCTAATACCTTCAAACCCTTAAGAAATGAGCCACTCATGCTCAAATCAACCAAAACAAAGATTAAATGAACATAATTCATACTTAATCAAATAAAACTAATGCAACAAATTATGAACAATGTATGGAAAACTAAAATTTACTCTTAATCTAATGCAAAATCAAGCTATTTGTACTAATAATCAACTAATCACAACTTAATTAACAACACCGAAACTAATGACACTAAAACAAAAGTTTCAACACTCCATAAGTTGAATAAAAAGTGAAATTAAATGAATTAAAATCTAAGAACATGCATCATTTTCAACAACCAAACCTAAACAAATCAAAAGCATTAAGAATAAACTAAAACCTAAAAGATAAATCAACACACAAACTAATATTACCAAAACACAGATTTTAAATAACAAGAAATAAGGCTCAAATAATAATAATCAAGGCTGGACAAAGAAAATAAAATGATCTATTGATATATTTGTATAAAAAAATTTGTTATCCACGATATTCGCTCTCACAATCCATCAAACAACTGATTTATAAGCATTACAAACCAGAAAAACGAAAATGCATTTAAATCTTGTTAAAAAATTGAAGATAAAGATAAAAACAGTCCAAAACATTAAACTATGATGTTGACAACCGAAATGAAATCACTACTTAATAACTTTTGTGCTAATAACTAAAGAAAAATAGAGAGAAAATGAAATGGAAAGCTTCGGTGAAGGAAAAGTAATGTTCATTTGTTCTTTTTCGGTACTAGGAGGCTTTTTTTTTGTATTTCCAATTAGGGTAAGCAGTTTTTGGAAAAGACCGATCTGTCTTCTTGTTTTTGCTATCTCAGGGCATTCGGTCAATAGAACTGCCAGTAGTTACCCTTATCTCTTCCAATAGTAACTCTTCTTCCTAGCAATGACCTTTTTTTGTAGTAGCAACTCCAATTCCTCCTAAACTTTTCCTTTTCATTCAAATCAAATATCAACACATTCAATCTACCATTCAACACAAATTAAACAAAATTTGAGCACTTTTCATTAAAAGAATGGATAATTCCAAGTGAAATAATATATAAAAAAATAAGAAGACACATCCATAACAAATTCCCCCATACTTTAACCATTGCTTGCCCTCAAGAAATTTAAACACATTCATCACATTTTATTAGTTCATTTTCAAAGAGACCAAGTCCATGCGATCTTTCAAACTTCCCCAAACTCAAGCATTAAGCTACTACACATATCACAATTGATTTTCATGAGTACAAATAAACAAAATCAAATGAAGGCATTATTGATCAAAGGTAAGTATAACACAAAGATAGATTTTCCTTATGACATTCACTCATTTCACTCAAGTGTGTGAGAGTTGCTCAAGACTCTTTCTAAGAGGCCACATTACCATAGGTTTTCAAATGTGAAAATGTACCAATTCTATTCCACATTGATTACATGCTACTATAGATTAAAAGGCTTATACTCAGGGTTATAATGGAGCTTGGATTCAGGTGAGGTATAAAGGTTTGACGGGTGTCTCACAAGTATTTACAAAGTACTAAATGCAGAGGATAGCTAAATATAAATTCTAATATCTACATATGAATATAATAGACTACTAATTACTTACTATTGCTACTATACATGATTCTTCTTTTTTCTTTTCCTTTTTTAAATTTGAATAACACTCTACAACAAGAAGACAATAGTATTAAATATATAAAAAACATGAGTAGAGAACCATCTCAAATCATTTAAAAATAACATGTAAGTTCAAAGCCCTAAACTATAGACCAAATGCTCACTTATCACTTTATTAAACTTATAAGTAGGTAAGGCTAATGGGTTTTAGGGTTTTAACATAAGATTTTTACTTTCCAAACAAAAAGGGTTAAAGGCTTAAAAGATGTTACAAGGGATAATGAATCAGGTGGGTCATTTAAGTCAATGGGTGAAAAAAAAGAAGGCCTTAATCCTTTCCTTAAAAAATTTATCTAGTGGGGTCAAACTAGTTTAGAGCAAGTTCTAAAGGTAATCTTCCTAGGGGAGCATCCCACATAAAAAAGAATGAAAGGACTATAACGTAGTCATATAAGCTCAATTCCTCACATATGTTTATATATGAAAATCTGTCATGATTTCACATACTACCTATTCATTAAGTATCTAATTTTTTACTAAGTTTATAAAACAAAAAACTTCAATCAATTAATATGGTTAACTTTTTACTCAAGCAACCTAATTTAAATTTAAGCATACAACTCAATCTCATTCCATCTACTATGATAGAATTTCATGGTTTAACATAAAATCTCATCATAATGACTCAAGTGCAAAAATTTTTAACTTGCCCCATCCCTACATTTGAATGGGACATTGTCTCCTTTATCGTAAAAACAAATAAAATCACATGTAAAGGGGATGAGAAAAAAAGTACTCATCTAGATCAAAGAGGACATATGAATCAACTACAATTTTTTTACAAAAGGAAGAAAAGAAAAAAAACAAACAGATATGGTTAGGGTGCCTCTCAATAAGTACATAGTTAAGGACATAACCTTGACCCTTGGACATTCAAGCCTTATCTCACATATAAAGGAACCACGAATGCCATTTATGAATGGCACGACTGAGTGTGTGAGCTACTACATCCACCTATCATCATAGATATTGAACTTGATAACTTGTCCATTGCACTCCATTGTAAACTGCTTTATGTGGACATCAATCACTACATATGATGTCTTCAAAAATGTTCTTCTCAACAGAATGATAGATTCATCATCCTGAATGTCTACCACATAGAAGTCTGTAGGGAATACAAGATTTTAAACTTACACTAAGATATCCTTAAAGACCACCTTGGGGTAAATGTTAGAGCCATCGGCCAAATGATGAAAAATAAGAGTAGCTTTCAAAAAACCTAATTGAAGGGCTTGAAAAAAAAGATAATGGCAATATGTTCAAAGAGGCTACTAAGTCTAACATGTGACAAATCCTCATGTTGTTTATTTTGTGGGGTATAGGAAAGATACCAGGACCTCCATGTTTATGTGGTATTCTTCTGCTAGAATTGCTGATACTCTACCCCTACACTCATGTTTGCCTAATATTCCTTCTTCTTTTATATGCTCCACTCCTTCACAAACTTCTCAATAACTTCTAGAAGAGGTATAATCAGCTCTATGTTATGGAAGATGTCCAATATTTCTTACTTTCTCTCCATCCTCTCCTTTTACTTCTTCTTCTCCACTTTCTTCTTGTTCTCTACTTACTTCTCCTCTAACTTCGCTCCATCTTCTCCCCTTGCCAACTTGTTAGGAAAAGGAGCTCGAACATGGTTAGAGAAAACTTAAACAAGTTTCCAAGTAGTTTCTACACAAGGAAACAAGGAACTCAAAACTGAAACTAAAAATCCAATCTTCCAACAAAGAAAAGCCAAACTATAAAAAAAACCAGAGGAGTTACCTCGACTTCCCCAAAAAGCAAGTAGAAGACTTTAATCTAGTGAAACCACCAAAAGGTGAAAGAAAACTAGTAGTAGGCACACTAAGGAGAATGCTTTTCTAGCTTAACAGGATAGGGGCCTTGGACTGAAGCTTTAGAACCACTTCTTCTAAAAGTACCCTCTTAAACTTGAACATTAACTTTGACTCATTTCTTTCTATTAAAATTGATAAGGTCTTCCATGCTCTCAAAGAACATTGGTTTAGTAGGAAAGCCTAGTAATGTATGGTCTTTCTATAATTCTTATTTTGAATGGTTTGACTATCCAGGTGAAGAACTGATAGTTAGGAGGGTTTTCTTGTTGTCTTCCTTTTCCTATTAAAATAGGTTATGTATTCCTCATGTTGATTTGATTTCATTCACCTTTCTGTTCTTTGGTCTATTATTAAGCTGAGGTTTTCCATAGCTTGCATGACCACTCTAGTCGATATGCTCCCAACACCCAAGGTAGAAACTTTAAAGGTACGATTATTTCTTTCATGCCAAAGGGTATAGACAAAAGTTGAAAGAATTCATATTACTAGGTTTGAGTCAATGTTTCTGTGATACTTAAGATTACAAAACTAGAGGATTACAAAACTAGGGTAACATGGAAGTAAGGTTGTCTAGGTTAGGAAGATGAATCTGAAAATGGTTAAGAGTATTCAACCAAACTCCTTTGGAATAGGCACATTCAAAAAATAGATGGTTTACAATTTCATAGTCAGAAAATCATAGTGTTGAACTAATGGTGGTTCCAATCTTAGTTTTGATGATAAGAAAACATCATTATTACAAATGAATTGAGTTTGTATGGTGAAATTAAAAAATAGGTTATGTCAAGATGATTCCATACGTAAATCTTAAAGTTTGAAGGGTTAAGATGAAGCTAAAGGAAAAATAAGAGTTCTTGAAGCTATAAGACATTAGTTAGGGTGTCTTACATACAATTTTAAGTTTCACTAATTGTACAATTGATCTAGGGACTCAATTTTGATCATGCATTGCATGTAGTTCTTTAAAAGTGACCTAAAGATTCATAACATAGTCATTGAATCATTTTTGTTATTCATGTGGCCTAAAATTATTTTTTAAATCTTGTTTGAAGTCTTATTCAATGTTTGGATAAATAAATATTTATTTAGCCTCTTTTTTGCAATTTTAGAAGTAAAATTCGTTTGGTTTAAGCTCTTTTGTTAACATACCTCAAATTTGTCCACATTTGAATTATCATCATTCAATCTGATTTTTCAGTACCCGATTCATTTTTTATTACTTCAAAATTATCATAAACATTTTTCCTACGATATTAAGAGAGTACAAGAATTATATTTCATTTTTTAAACGCTCAAAAAATTGATTAAGCTTTAAAAACATAGATTACTCAAAGCTATTAGATGATATTAAATCTGTTTGATAAATTGCAAAATTTTTATTTTCTATTATATTAGGTGTGTATGATCGGGACTGATCATAGTTTGAAATTTTCGTGTGATTACATTAATTTATTAGAACATAAACTCCTAAATATATCAAATTTGTTTCTGTCTGTTCTAATCTATCTTAAATATTGATTCTCGACACTTAAATATACTTCCAAAATTCTTATTTTTTTTCTTTTATATTTTCTTATAGTTTATAGAGGTTGTATAATTTTGTTTTCGATTTTTGAAAGATTATATCTTAGGTTTTAAGTCTGTTCACTTCAGAAGTATCAAATCTGTCCATATTTTTTCTCTGTTAAATTTCAACATGTTTATAGGAATTTTAATCAATTTCTAAAATCTTAGAACAATTAGTTTTTCATTCCCTAATTGTCCTAGAGTTAGGTAAATTTTGTTTTTTCAAAATTTGTGAAGGCTATTTGAGTTAGTTTAAAAATTGTTTTTCAGATACACTTAAACTGTTACTGTTTTTCTATTCTTGTGTTAATTGCATATTTTGATTATACAAATCCGTTATAGGTGTTCAATCTTGTGGTTTTTTATTTTTTGTATGATATTGGGATTATCTAGGTATTTGTATTTTGATTTTTTAGCACTTATATCTTCTGTTGAGGGTTCATATTTGCAAACTGTGCAAATTTGTCTAGAATTTGTTCATTTGTTTTCATATATATATATTTGAGCATCCAAATCAAATTTATTTTCTTCAGAATTGTGGGTTTTTGTTTTTTTAAGTCTCAGAAGTGTTATTAAATATTTAACTGATTTTTTAGAGGCTTATTTGATTTTTGGGAAGTATTATTGTTCTATTCATTAAATTTGTCCAGATTTTTATTACGTGAATATTTTAGATTGTGCTTCATTATCATACAAGATTTTTTATGAATCAAATCTGACATATTAAGTTTGTGTCAGCTTTCATTTGTGTCATTGATCATTCATTCCATTATTAAAAATTTTGGAGCCCTTAGATTGATTGTGCTTTAATTGAAATACTTTCATAAGTGTCCTTAGTTACTTGAAAAGGGGTATTTGCATTGTTGGATTGCTTAAGGTTATGAAGACTCCTATTTGACATATAAAGAGTAGGGGGGCTCCTCTTTAACTTAAAAGATTGGGTTGTAAAGGTTCCTCTTTGCCTAGAAAAATATTGTCTTGTAAAGACTCTTCTTTGCTTAGAAAAATATTGTCTTGTAAAGGCTCCTCTTTACCTAGAAAAAGATTATCCTGTAAAGGCTACTCTTTCCCTAGAGAAATAATGAAATTGTTTTTACTTTAATTAGTTAAGAACAATATCCAAAAATTAGTTGGAGAGTAGACGTAGCCTATCTTTGGGGCAGGTGAATTTCTTTAACAAACCATGTGTCTTGCCTTCCCTTCTCTCTCTTTACTTATTACTTATTGTGCATTATCAGTTTGGCATTCACTCTTGCATATCTCATTAAATCAAATTGGTTAAGTGTTAAATTTAAATTCCACAAGAAAGTTTCTAACACTCAATTCACCCCCTCTTAAGTGCTTTAAGGCTTATAGATATTTAATTAATGTTATAAGATTTTATCTATAAAATGCATATGCATGAGTAATTGTGACATGTTAAAAGCATGTTTATCTTCTAAAATGCTAAAATGACAAAAAAACAATAGTGTGTAAGTGTGAATAAGTGACCAAAGTAAATTCACTCCATTGTCTTCTTACTTATAAAAAAGAGATAGAAGCTAAAGAGTGGTATCAGTAGCCAATTGATATAGGTGACCTAGTTGAGTAATTAAGAGTATTCATGACAAGGTGTTTACCTTCGCATAAAAAGACTAGGTGACTTCTCAACTAAGCCATCAAAAGCTCACAATCAAGTTTTATTTATTGTGAAAAAATGATTTGAATATGCTTGAAAGTTGGAGCATATTACTTGTTGCATATTTATTTCATTCAAAAAATTGAATTGTGTGATCCAAATTGAAATTCAAAGAAGTATGAAGTAAATTAAACTCATTTGTGATTTGACATGAGTCGTTGATTGAATAGAATTTCTATGATATGTTATTTTTAATGTTTTATGAAGAATTTTCAATGATCATACTTGATGAGAATAACATTTTCGCATCATTTTTATCCATTTGAAACTTTAAATAATGAATTGGTTTGCTTGTGGACAAAAAAAAAAAACGCTTAAGTGTAAGGAGATTTTGATACATTTCTTATTTAATTTTTTATATAATTTGATCATTTAGCCTCTTTATAGTGTTCTTTTATAAAGCTTAGGTATTTATTACATTAAATAGATCAAAATAACAAAAGAAACAATTTTAGAGTCATTGTCCAAAAGCAAAACAACTTAAGACAATGATGTCGTTATGGTCAGGATGAAGGCCATCTTTGTGATGCATAACGAAGGTTTAATCATAAGGCAAGAGTTAAGAAGATTTAAAAAGTCCTAAATGGTCTAATTGAAAGCAAATAGGCTAGAAGTGTAAGCACCCACGAAGAATTAAGTTAGTCCTCAAATTGAAGACTAGTGCACTTAACTCAAAAATTGTATTAGTAAAATATTTTTCTTGGAAAGTGTAGAAATATGACAGGATTTCAAGTTGGGAAAAACTAAAAATTATAGATGACACTTTCATCTCTCCAACTAATCAAGAATCAGGTCATTTGAAGTTCTGTAACTTAAGTTATGGCTATTTGAAGTTGAATGTTATGTGTAAGGCACTTAACTTAGAAATTGGAGTAGTAAATTTTTTTGCTTCAAAAGTGCAGAAATATGGTAGAATTTCAAGTTGGTTAAAACTACAAAGCTTTGGGAAACACTTTTCTATTTCCAATTAATCAAGAATAAATTTATTAAGAGTATTGGCTCAAGTTATGGATCTTGGAAGTTAAATGCTATGTGTAGTATGTTGTAAGGTCCCATAATGCAACTAAATAAAGAATATTCTCGACATTTCACTAATTTTTATATGTCAACTCATCATTTTAGGCTTTTAAACTCTAAAAATGTTCAAAAACTATAAATAGAACATCAAGGAGTCATTTTTGAAAGCCTTATAGGTACCCAATGTTTTACATAAAATTCCAGCCACCTCCATTCTCATCTCTACTAACTTCGAATCAATGTTTCAATAGATAGAAGTTGAAGACAATAAGATTCTTTGGAAAATAGCTTTAAAGACATGAAAGGGAGTTTATGCCTTTAGCTTAAAGTAAAAAGTTTTGGAGAAATGGGGCTCTCGGTGATGAACATTCTCTAATCTCTATGTTGGTTTCTCTTAATTCGGATTTCATTATTCCCTTACATATATTGTGTTTGTGTTAATGCTTGAAAGGTAAACAAGAATCATGCACCATTGGCTTGGAGTAAGGAGTCTTAGAGGAAGGGTTTTCATGTTATGAGCATTCTCTTCCTCTACTTTGTTTTCTTTTAAGACGGTTGGCATTATTTCTTATATTTATTATTGATTGTATTGTTAATTAATGTGTTAAAGAAGCTTGGGCTATTAAGCTAGTTGTAAAAAGTCTTGGAGAGGAAGTTTCCTTGTTATGGACTTCCTAAATCTTTACTTTGGTTTCATCTAGTCTTGAATTCATTGTTTCTTTAGATCTTGTCCTGTATTTCTTATTAAAAATAATTACATTTTAGGTTTAATTGAAGTAGACAGCTTGTGTATAATTTGATATTTTGATTTTCACTAATTCTATTTTGTCAAATTTTGTGGTTTTATAATTGGTCAAAGTAGATATTGATTTAAGGACCTAATTTTTCATAATTTAGTTAAGATTTAGATTTATTTTTGGCATCTTTATGCCCCCAAGATTAAGTTGTTGTTTAAACCCTTGATATTAATTCATTGATTATTAACTTAATTTAGGTTAACTTATTTTAATCTCTGTTCAAATCGAGGGATATTTGGAATTGAGACTATGTTTGCTTGTATGTTTGAGGGATATCTCTACTGAATATCATTATGCATGTCTCTAAGTTTAATATAAGATAAACATCTATGGGTTAAATAACCAAATACAAAACCAGAGATACCCCTTAAATATACAAGCAAGCATAGTCGTCATACCAAATCGAAAAGTTACTGTGGTGATTATAATCTTACTGGCACTAAGATCACTTCATAAGCACAATGAATACATTGGTATATTATGCTTACATTTCCTACATAGGAATAAGTGTATGACAACTTAACTTTATATGATCTAAATCTTAAAAACATTCAATTATTATCGCACAACGATACTAAAAATACATTATTAATATCATTATATATTGAAAATTTAACATAAACTAAACTAAAAAAGTGAACAATCAAGCAACTCAGAATAATGAGTAACCTCATGAAATACTAAAACCACACATGTGTCTAATATATCAAGACAATAGCAAGAAAATTCACTTAAATATGAGTTTAATAACTTGATTTGAATTTTTTGAAGTTAAACCTTAGTTATTATCAATATAACAGTCCCAAAAATTTTAAAAGATTAACTTTATGCGCCTATTAGTTCCTAAAAATGATTCAAAATAACCTTAAGGATCATTTTGTAAAATCCAAAAAATTTTGAATTTTTTTATCTTATAATGCAATTGATGTTAGTAGAAGGAGGGATGCATGTGTCACCTAGAGGTACATGCACTGCATACCTGTCGCATCATGCATTAACCAAATATTTGGTCTTATGATGCACATATGCCAAACTTATATAAACACATGAAACATTCCACATACCATACTTGCAGACATGCGCACTACTTAGATGCTTGTCACATGCCCTTGGATCACACGTCAACTGTGCTTGCATATATAATGCAAGTGCCAGCATATGTCCTCTCCCACCTCCTTTGATTTTTAATGTGTTTTTTGTTGTATTTTAATGACTCTCACTGAAAACTCACCAAAAAACACCATTTTATTGAATTTCATAAAAAAAAACTCATGCATATCCCATTTCAAGCAACAAATAGTCAATTTATTTAAGCAAAATAGTCTAACTTGTTTGATTTCTTAATAAAGAAATTTATAAAATCTCCATTTAAATTCATACACTTATAGAATCGACTTTGGTAGCACGAGATAGAAAACCTTATGAGCTATCTAGAATCATCTATTGGCTTGTATGAACTAACAAAAAGGGGATAATGCAAAAATATACTTGTTTTGCAATCCATTTATGATGAATAAGCTGATAAACTATATAAACAAGTTCCTAAATCACTTGACTAAGCTTGTTAATCTATAAATAAGAAGTTAATCTAGTGCACAAGATCTTTCTTTATTCTTGAATCTCTTAATAAGTCAAAGGAAATTGTACATCCAAAAATGTTACTCAAGTAAATATAAGAGATTTAGTTTTATTTATAGGCAAACTTATTCGTCATCTCCATCATAGAAATACAAAGCCCCACGAAATGAAATCCATTTTCATTAATGGACTTTGGTCCACTTGATTATATTCATAAGTAGGCCTCCTTTATTATCATTAATCCATATCAAATTTAATTATCTCATCCTTAAGTTTTATATGTTACTAATTAATGGATATCCAACCTCAAGGAAAAATTACTAACATTTACCCCCACCCTTTCACTTTTCTTTCTACTTTCCCCCTTCATGTTATCTTTTGTAGGTTTTTTTAACAAATCTTTTTATTTGGGTGTTTTTAAATCTAGCCCCTTCTTATTTAGATCTAAACTCAAATTTACATTTTCAATATTGTATTGTTATGGAGTGTTTGAAGCTAATCCAATTATGCCTCCCTATTTAATGGTTAAAGAAACATTTCAATGACATAATTAGGGCATAGCTATTGATTTTAATATACTATTTTTTAACTAAGGGACCATTTGTTTTTTTTTTTGTTACAGTTTTTGGTTTCCATTTTTTTTATTTTTAAAATAAAAATATGTTTAGTTCACATTTATAATTAAAAAAACTTAAAACAAAAAATCTATTTGGTTGAGATTTGTGATAAAAAAATAATTTAGTTGTGACAACCAAATATAAAATAGATTCAAATTCTTAGACCAAAATATTCTAATACATCTTTAAAATATATATTAATTAATACATTACGTCAATTATTCAATGTAGAAAAACCTATTTTGAAAACTTGTTTTTAAGATATGGAAAAATACAGTTATTTGGTTTTTTATGATTTTGAAAGTAAAAAATCAAAATAAAATGTAGTAAAGAAGTTTTCTTCCTTGATTTCTATGTTTGCAAAAATAAAAATAGAAAACATAAAGTGAAATAGATACCAAACACTCCTTAATTGATAGTCTATTATTGATCTATTTAATTTTATGTGTTTTCTTTAATGAATTTGTTATGATTTTCTCTTTTTTTATATAAATAAAGTTAGTTCTCTACTTTAGGTAATCCTTTTTTTTTTGTTTTTTTCATTGTAATAAAGTTGTATCTTTATTAAACTATAAGTATTGTGTTGGAAAATTTCCTCTTTAAAATTTTTAGTAACACCATAATGAACGTATGTTACATTATGGATGCCAGATCTATCTTATTATGTCCAACCCTATACTCCTTTAATAAAAATGAAAACCTTAATTTTATTCATTGAAAAAAGGGGATGGTTTATAAACTTTAATGAAAATCCAAAATATTAATGATATATAGATTAAGACACAAACAAATGGATCAGACTTTCTAGTGTTAAAATAATATCATTTAAAATTGATAACTTATGTTGATAATAAAAATTAAAATATTTTAAAATTCTTGATAGTAAGAGTATTACTGGTGCAAAAATTTAAGTAGAGGAAAAGAAAGTACGAAGACTAATAAATAACAGCTTTAAAATATGTCATCATTGTATCACTCAATTAACGAGGACAAAGTAGAAAAATATCTTTATTCATATTATGAGCTTTATGGTTAGTATTGTTAAATGTCAATCTTGATCGATAATTATAAATTATTTTATTAGATAATTAAAGATAAATTAAGAAAACTTTAATTTACCTAATTTTAATTATAATTTATAATAATTTCCAATATATTAGAAATCTAGTAGATTATATATAAAGTTTAACTAGGAGAAATTTTTTATTTTTTATTTAGTTAGACTTAGTTATGAGGTTTGAGAAATTTCAAGTATAAAATATATGATATTTAATTTTTATTAATTTTAATTTAAAAGAAAAACTGATTTTTTCTATATAAAGAAAGAAGACATTAGGAAAAGCTAGCACTTCTCATGTTCTTTCCCTTAAAAGTTGAGTTTCTAAAAAAATTTGATATATGAATATTATTAAAGGTCAGACACATGAGTAGTTATGATTGACAAATTCATTAATAAAAAATGATCTACATGATTTTGATAATCAAGTTTGTCTTGACCCTTGTTCATTTTCCTAATTATTTTTTTAAGTTAAATTTGTTAAAGAGATCTATCAAATAATTGTAAAATTTTTCCATTGTGTCCATGTTTTGATCATGATTAATTTCCTAGCAATAGTATCATAGCCATCTTTAATAGTTTAGTTTGAATAATCTGCTTGATTATTAATTAGAATGTCATAAAATTAATATAGAATGAATAAGAAATAAAAATTATTAGAGTAAGTAAAAATATAATACAAAATTGACATTTTATTGCAATAAAATAAACACCAATGTTTATTAATACGTAATCAATGAATAATAAAAATAATAATTATAACCAAAATTAAATATAATATAAAATTCTAAAATAATAACAACAACAATAACTAAAATTGCTTTCATGAAGGGGATTATATCTGATCATTGTTAAGAATTTCAAATTCTCTAACACTTATTAAAGAATCATAAACTACACTTTTATCTATTTACATCAATATCTTATATTGTATTTAAATAAATCATAAATTAGTAATGTATAAAATGGTTTTTTAGATCATATTTTTAATTTTTAAATATATAAAAAATAAGATATCAACTTACCATTAATATATATTCTTAATTCATCATCATGAAAAATGTTTTTTTTCCTAAATCATCTTTTCAAGTTTGTTATATTCAAAATCAAGCAATGGTTCTTTTTTTTCCTGATTCAATGATTAATATTGTTAATATAAGCAATATTAACTAGATCATATTTTTTTCTTCTTATTAAATGTTATTAATACATAATAGAGAAAATATAAAATAAATAATAAAATTATGATTATTTAAAAGTAAAATTTGATTAATAAAACACATATTCTTCATTATTAGATTATAAGTAACATAAATAAGATCATTGAATCTTTTATATTTCAAATAATTTTATTTCTTTGTATGTATACATTCAAAAACACTCTACTTATGTTTACCACATAATGTAGAAGTCATTTGATTAAGAAATCTAATTGTAAGTTTTCTTTATGTTAGAGTATTTTTACCAAACAATCTCTATCTCTCTTTGGTATCTTAAATTAAGAGTTATATAATAAAAAAATGAGAATATATTATTAATGAGTAAATAATAAAAGTAAATTTTTGAAAACTTACTAGGGTGTAATTTTTTCACATAAATTTGATCTATGTATATGAAAAAATTACAATAAGTATTGAGAAAGTAAATTGTTAAATAGATTCTTTGAGTAAGATGTTTATCTCATTGCTAATTAGTGATATTTGCATAGGTTCTATACAATTTCTCCTTCCTTTTAAATAGATTCTTACAAACTTTATATAAACCATTATATATAAAAATCAAAAATAAGTTTTTATTTGAATGAAAAATCATTTTCAACTTGAAAAATAGAATCACAATTTTCACAACAATCAAGCAAATATCCCAAAAATTATTATGTAGAATAATAATATAAATCCATTTTCCTTCTACATTTTTTGATAACTTATGGTTTGAAAAATGTTTACTTATCACTAATTTTCAAAGTACTTATTTATGATTATAAATAATTTTTGAATTTATAAATGTAGTTGTAACATGACACATAATCAAAGAAAATTATTAGTATAAATAAGAACCAAAATTGTTATTGTTGAACCAAGGAGGTTCCAATATGTGTTTTGATGATGACAAAATATTATTATTAATAATGTTTTTTATGCATTTATAAGATAGGTTAATATTTAAAGTGCAAGAATATAATTGTGGAGCTAAGGTAGAAGAGCTCAAGCATTGGATGATCAAGAATGTCTAAGGGTTGAAGATCAAGTGATGATCAAGAGTAAAGATCAAGAAAATGAAGATCAAGTTTGGATAGTTTTAGGAAAAGGGTTTAAGGTATAAGTTTTCCGAACCTTGATCTTAATTAATACTTGAAAGAGCTCTCACATTTGCATATCATATTTGCATCAGCATTTGCATATAGGATTTGAATTGTGGTTTTAGTGATAAAATGAATTTAATTAGGGCATTGAAATGTTTAGAATTGAATTAGAATGACATATAGGCTAAATATTGCATGATCAAGAAGTAATGTGATGAATTGTTTTAATGTATGCCGCTTGATGATTTTAAATGAATTAAATTTTTTATTGAAGTTATTTATGTGTGTTTGGATATGTTTGAATACAATTGGATTGTGAATTTTGGTTTATGAAATGTTTGGAAACTTTTAAAGGTGTTTAAAATTAAAAGCTTTTATAATCAAGGATACTTATTATGTTTTAAATCAATTAAATGTTTTTATTAATTTAAAAAGCCTTGATATAAGTTTTAAATCTTGTTTGAAGTCTTATTCAATATTTAGATCATGTTTGAATAGTTAAAATTTGTTTTGGGCACTTGTTTGCAATTTTAAAGTTGAAATTCATTTGATTTAATCTCAATTGTTAACATACCTCAAATTTGTCTAGATTTAGGTTGTCATCATTCAACCTGAATTTTTAGAGTTCAAATATATTTTTATTGCTTCAAAATCATTATACACATTTTACTTAAGGTTTCAATAATGCACTATATTTTTTTACTTCAATTTTTTAAGCACTTAAAACATTTGTTTGAATTCCAAGAACATAGATTACCCAAATCTGTCCAGTATATGCGCACCTTAAATGTTCTCTTTGATTTTGAATTTTAAATCTATTTTTCGTGCAACAAATTTTCTATTTTCTATTGGTTTATGTCTTCAGGAGTGTTCTAATATTTTTTTCAAGTTTTAATCTATTATATTGTTGGTTTAAGCTTAATTTTACAAATTACTCAAAGTTGTTTCCAATGGCTAGTTTAGGGTTTTGGGGTATTTATGTCTTTTTATCTCCTAAATGACTAGATCTACCTCCCAACGGCTATAAACAATTCGAGACCTTATTTACATCTTTTAAAAACACTTTCATCATTATCAAATGAAAAAAGAAACAAGTTTACAAGCTAAAATTCTCAAGAACTTCAAAGTTGTCCAGAATTTTCTCTTTATTGGTTCATCTCCATTTCTCTTGTTTTATTTTATTTCAATATCATTTTTAGAAGTGTAAAATTATTGTTTTTAGATTCATTAGATACTCAAGAGTTGTATTGAGCTTTTTTTTGCATTTATAGGGTTGGATTTCGTTAGGTATGAGCTTATATTCAAACATATATCAAAATTGTCTCTGTACTTTTTATTTCTTCACTTTATATTCTTATTTTAATCACGACTTTTAGTATCTTAA